>VUQR01002092.1:1252-14035 GCA_015108515.1 Hemichromis elongatus | reverse complement strand
TTCCGCCCCTGAAAAAACTTGCGTATCCTATCCAGTCAGGTTAACTTTTTGCCTTCCTGCTTACGTTCAACAAAACATGAAACATGTAAAAACAAACAAGCAAAAAGCTCTTGGACAATTGATAACATGAGTGCAGCTGAGGGCATCTATGCTGTAGTGCCAACACAGGTAGCAAACCTGACGTCAGCATTTATGTCGCAGAAAATGACGTCACGGATCCTAAAACTCCGGTTATGTCTGTCCACACGCAAACGCTGAAAACAGAAAAAATGCAGATCTTCAATTTGGCCGGAGTTATTAAAAAGATCCGTTTTCATGCCGCAAAACTGCGTTTCCATGTGGATGACAGGCTGAACCGTAGAAAAATATCTTTGTTTTGGGAGATCCCCGGCTACGTGTGGACATGGACAGACTGCAGGTTTACTTGTTGTTTGCAGAGTTTCTTAAAGTAGATTGGGAAGGACAGCATTAAACTATCAGGCTCCAAGTTTGAATTAAAAAAAGGCAATCTCTCAATTTTTAGCCTTCTAACTTTCTACTTTAAAAAATTATAACCAGGGTTCAATAAGGTGACCCTCGTGTGTTTATACATCACTACTAGAGCTTTACTTCTTTAATAAAACTCAGTTATTTTGTCCTTGGCTCCTTTTCTTTCTTTCCTGAGACCCAAAGAAAGTTTTGATTTTGTTAGATCTGGGAATTTTTTTTTTTATTTTAAAAGATTTTTCAAAATTTCCTCAAGCCACAAAGCCCAGTTTTTCCTTTTGGCCACTTGAATAATATTATTACATTTTCTCAGATGGAAATTTTAAAGAAAATGGTGCAGGACTTAAGTGGTTAATACAAAAACTCCAAACTATTCTTTTTATATAGTTCTGGCCAACAATTAACAAGGGAATCATTTGATTGAAGTTAATTTTATTTTTATAAAATCTCTAATTAGAACAATTTTTCTAATTAAATTTCCAGAAATGATAAGGAAACAGCTTTGATAAAAGGCCCGAGCAGAGATACAGTGCCTAATTACATTAATTACTCCTATACCTGGAGGAGTCAATAAGTCCCGCAACCCTCTAATCTTTTGGAAGAATAAAGCAGGAGGTGGACCGCTGTACAGACTGAGTCTGAGTCAGGCACGCTGCCAGGTACAGCCATGGGAGATCAGTGTCTCTCTGTTTGATTTGCAGGAATTAAGTTATTAAATGGTCTTAATAAATGTGAAAATGGCTGCTTATTTTTCATGCCATCAGACTCTACATATCACAGATCTTTTTAAATGTCCTGCTGCAGCGGAAGTGTGAAAGTCAGACACAATGTCCAGATCTGTATGATCGAGCAAGCAGCAACAAAGCAGCTGTAAAAGGTTTGCTGCCATGACTAGAGAGGCATCCACACCAAAATGAGAGCTATGAAATTGTGTCTTCTCATTCTGAGCTTTTGTGCTGCTCACAAATGTTAACAGCAGACCTTTTTTTTAAAAAAAAAAAAGTAAGAGCACAGCCTGTTAGAAGCAACCAAGAACTGTGATATAACCTTTTAAAACACTGGTGGTAATAAAAACAAACAAACAAAAAAAACAACAAAAAATACAACATATAAACATTTGACTAAAATGTAAAGACAAAATCTGTGCTTGTTAAGCAAATGATGATCACTTGATCATAAGATCCTTAAATAAGTTGAAGATAAACAGAAACTTTCTGCAGACATTCAGAAAAGAATGTTTTCTGTGCATGTTTAGTGTGCAGCTTAATTTAAGTTGACCAGGATGATGTAATAGACAGGTATGTGTTCTGTTCAGTAACCCTGCAGTGTCTCGCTGATCTGACTGTTGCCCTCATTTGGATACTTGGCCGAGATTACCCTTTTGCAAACATGCCTTAATTGATTAACAGCCTTATTAAAGAGCAGCAATGGGGCGGAGAGCAGAGGGGAAGGTGACAGAATCACTACGTCCTCTTCTCCCCCAAATAATTCTTTTACTGAGGTTCTAAATCAGGTTTGCCTCAGACTGATAATGGATGTCCAGGCTAACTGAAAATGCACCCAAAAGCCAGCTCAATTCCTGAGCTGAGATAAAGCAAACAAATCTACAAAGAGGGAGGTACAAGAAATAAATAACGCAGAACAAGTCCTGAAGGGTTTATCTGAAGTTTATAAGTGTTTCTAGACGTCTTGTGAATAACTGCGCCTCTGTTTTTCTTAGAGTAGCTTTATGTGATCTTTGTTAGGGAGAAAAGGACAAGATTTTAGGTAAGTTTAGGAATGATAAATTGATTATTTAATGGGTTATCTCTGTCTCGTTAACCTTTAGCTGCGTGCTAATGATGTGTTGGATTAAGCAATGGGGTCCGAACATGGCAGGCACTACATCTCCTGACCGGCTGCGTGGAAAGACACATTGATCAAATCATCACGTACAGGATCCCCAGCACTCCTGCTGTGCTCTGAGTCATCCATCACCAGTGCCTACTTTAGTTCTGATGGCAGTGTCATTTAACATTTTTATAAATGCCTTCTGCTTGGCATACCTGCTCAGGAAATATGTTACATTATGATGTCCTTCACAAGTCACAAAAGGACAAAAAACATGGGAACATGTAGCAATGCTTGAAAAAGACTACGTTGCAAAAAACTGATTAGTTGGATAGAAAAGACAATGTAATGTTTTACAGAAAGGTTCTTTTAGTAAGGCTTACTGAATAGGTACCAAGCTTCTCACAAGTTTTTATTAGGTCCTTAACATATGTTTTAATAAATTGTTTAACTACCTTATTAAAACTTAAGAAGTCTTCTTTTGTTGCTTTTTTGTTGATTTAGATATTCTTTATACTTACTTTCATATAAATATATACTTTTAGGCACCTTGAGGCAACTGATGTTGGGATTTGGCACCAGATAAATAAAAGTAATTTATTAAATTAAATTAGTTTGTTAAATCACAAGTCATTAGCCAATCAAGACGGGGTTACACAGTCAGACACGCCCTTCTTTTTCACAACTGTTTTTCTAAACAATGCTTTACTAATGCACTGCAAAGATATACCTTTGATTTTTTTAAAAACTTTATATGTTTGTGCTTTTATCTCATAGAAGCCACATGTGACTGCAAAAAAGCATAAAAAAGTAAAGTTAGTACCAAACCTCACACCACTACATGTCCACTAATGCTAGCATTTATAAACTATGCTAGCTTGAGAGCATGTAAAAACTAGGCAACTCCAAAATGTTCATTTTTTTTAACCTTTTTATATTTACTATAATTTCGGAAAAACAGATTTGAGTTATCTAGCTTCGTTTTGTTTTTTAAATAGATTTTTAGTTCAAACTGTGTCCATTTAGTAATGACAAAAATAGATAATATATACTATCTAATACGTTTTGTACATTGATTAAGCTTTAGAATAAAACTCAACTAAGTTAAAAAGAAATGGACAATCAGTCACAATCCAAACAGGCTAAAGAAAAGTCACAAGCATCAGTGAGGGGGCAAATTTTGCTGACTCATTGGCCAGGTTGCTCCTCTAGGCATGTATGGCTGTACTGAACAAGGATTTAGGGCAAATTATTGCATTGTTCACTTTTGTAATAAACTACAATTTCAGGCATGATTTTTAGATGTATTTACAGACACTGTAGTCAAACACTGGAAATATTGCAATAATGAATCATTGATTGGATGTTTTTGTGTGCATACAGGATTGGCACTGAGCATCTTTGATCAGTTTTCACTGTCTGTGCCTTTCCTGGTTAATCTCAATCCTACAGTTAGTCTTGTTAAATAGGATATAAAAGAAAAGAAAAAGAGAAAGAGATCACAGAAAGACAAAAACCCTGTAAAACATCCATATATAGTGAGTACAGCTGCAATAGTTACATTCAGAGGCACACATCAAAACATATCTTATTTTATGTAAGTTTATCAAACAACAACTAGGCAAAATATTGTACATACCAAAAGTGGAAAACATTGGGAGAATGTTATTTTTTAATTTAAAAAAAGAAACTGATCATGATTTTATTATTAAAATTAAAATTGACAAAGCCATCACAAAGTCACTGTTATCACAGAAGCACCAATGACATTACTCTGAAAACCTTTGTGTTCTCTATTTACAATCTTAGACGTGATGTAGACAAATGCTTGATACAGAATAAACTGAGAGCTGTACTGCTCAATGTCATTAGAGGACCAAGTGAAAATCTAGTATAAGATTGTATGATTTGATTAAATTTAAGCTAATAGTTTAATCACTTTTCTTAAATATCTGAAACTATAGATCCTTGCCTCCGGGTCACTCTGTGTATATGAAAACAAATATGAAAACACTCAGCGAAGTGTAATAAATCAAAGGCTGCATAGCCATGACTCTATGAAGAGACTCTAATCTTCAGGAAGCTCAAGCACTAGTGACGCACTCACACCGTTCCCCGTGTTAAAATGCAAATTGCTTTTTCCTGACCCGTCTGCAGTGGACAGGGACAGCCTGTAGCTTTTAACATGACCTGCTTTTTGCCTCAAAAGGCTGCACATGATGATGCAGCCTGCCACTGACAGGACGAGATAATTTGGTAGATAATATTGTGCATGGCAATGTCACATCTTTAGTCTTAATTTCCTCTGGGCTAAGGTTACTTGTATAATTTAATTCACACAAATCTTGTATTTTCACATTCATGGCTTCATATTTTTCATGTGACTTTGGATGATACATACTTGAAATCATATAATACAGTGGGTTTCGCTGTAGCCTCTTAGTTGATCCATCATCTGAATTAAAGTGGGTGAGCTCTATTTCCATTAAGCCAAACCTGGGTGTAACATAATTGTATAAAGTGCTTTGAGTGCTCCAGGAGGTTAGAAAAGCAGTATATAAGAATGTGTCCATTTACCATTTACCATAATTACCACGTAACAATATAAACCTGAGACTACACACCCACCCAGATGACACAAATTCCTATCCTAATGAGGACACACAAAGCAACAACAGAAAGCAGTTGAAAACTAGTCCAAAGAGACTACAAAGCGATTGCTACTTGTCTGGCTGCTGGGCTGGGGTCAGCATTCATTTAGCTTTAACATGACTCTTGGTTCAGTGCTAGCTTTGTCGGCATGCTGTCTCTGCAGATGATGTATTGTTAGTATAATGCAGCTGTTTCTGTCCTAGAGGCAGTTTGCATTATATCATTGTGCTATTGTTCTTTTGTGTGATAAAAAATAAAAGTAATTTCCATTTCTTTACTCCTGAAAAGTTTTAGGCCACTCCTCCCAAAGTGAATCGAGGTGATTAAAGGATAAGCACACAGGAAGAAAAAATGTCGCTGTTTGATGTTTTATCTTCTTTCTATACAGCCACCGTACAAAATTTCAACTGTAACTTCCTCTTTTTTCCAGTCACCTTTAGTAGTCGTTAGTTGTCACATGCTGCACACAAAATCTGTTTGTTTAAAAGGCATAATCAAAATTTCTGTAAAATGTGCCATTATGAAATAAGTTTTGGTGAAATTTTTGTGAACTTGCATGATGCAAAGCTTGCATGATGCAGAGTGTAATGATTACATGACTTTAATTGACAGCATGACCATCACATAATGATTAAAAAGTAGCATAGAATCCAGAGGTTATTTTGTACACAAGAGATTAACATGATAGTGGTCTTTGTTTACACTGTGTGTAATGTTGGTAATGTGCATTTACATGGACAACAAGGAACATTTTTAGTAACACAAGTTTTTATGCATATTTGTGTTGTGCTAGCTTGAGATTGTCAATAAACACTATTTAGGGTGCTGTGGATCAGGAGGTAGAGGAGGTCACTTACTACCCGGAAGGTTGGTGGTTTAATCTTAAGCTGCTCTGACTTGCAGGAGACTGACATGTCAAAGCATGTAAAGTGTCCTTTGGGCAAGATACTAAATCCCAAGTTCCTCCCATCAAAGGAAAAATATGAAATAGAAAGCGTTTAGTTGTAGAAAACGGTGCTTGTCTAAAGGAAACATTGGATGAGTGCTATATAAGAACCAGACTATTTACTATTTAAACCAACATAAAGGGATTTTGTCTTTTTTTTTAAATTGTCTTGTCTTTAAGGCACGGTGGTTAGCACTGTTGCCTCACAGCAAGAAGGTCCTGAGTTTATTTCCACCATCAGGCCGGGGTCTTTCTTTGTGGTGTTTGTATGTTCTCCCTGTGTTTGCGTGGGTTCTCTCTGGGTACTCCGGCTTCCTCCCACAGTCCAAAGACATGCACTTAGTGGGGATAGGTTAATTGAATAATCTAAATTGCCCATAGATGTGAATGCAGGAGTGAATGTGACCATGAATGGTCGTCTGTCTCTGTGTGTTAGCCCTGCGGCAGGCTGGCGACCTGTCCAGGGTGTACCCCACCTCTCGCCCTATGACAGCTGGGGTAGGCTCCAGCGCCCACCGCGACCCTAAAAAGGATAAGCGGAAGCAAATGGAAGGATGGATTTTCTTGTTTTATTGGACCTCTGTAGTTATAGCTGGTTTTTAGAAATCTAAACCTGCAAATATGACCAGGTATTGCAATACTAATGCATACATAGTACATCTGCATGCTAATGTCAAATTTATATATTACAAGTAGCAAAGTCACCAAGTTACATCAATAGAGTAACCTTCCTCAGATTAAAATAGTCCAGATTGCACAATGAAATATTAAAGTAAACAACATGCTTGTGGGGTGCTCATGTTCACAGCACACTGACATTAATCTGGATGGAATTACTGGAGCTGACAATCATATAGCAGAGAACCCTCCTGGGGCTTCTTCAGCCGCCTCTTATCTGTCTGCTAGAAGATATGCAGGAGACACACATATGTGTGTGTGTGTGTCTACTTTTCATCTATGATAGTGCCAAAGTAAGCCATCCTGAGGTGCTGCAGGAAAAAAATTAATAAAAGAGTATCAAAAGAGTAAATTAATAAGAGTGAAACCAGAAAAAAACAAACAAATAGATCAGATTTGGATGTTTGTTTGGTCCAACTGTCAATTCTTTGGCTTTAGCGGGAAATCTATGCTGTAGTCATATCATAACCACTAAACACGACATCATGAAGTACCAGGTGCAGGAGGAACAACTAGTCCAGATGTGGAAAGTAAAGTCCCTGTAGTGATAAAAGCATTAGTAGCTGTAACCCCCAAACTGGAAGAGTGGCTCCAGGAGATTCTGGGTACGGCATCAGAGATCTCGGTCCAGAAGAGCGCCAATCTAAGTGCTAAGCTACCATCAAACGCTTAAGGCCCTTTCCCATTGGACGTGGCATGCGCAGCATTTTGAAACCCATTTGTGTCTATTGCTTGCGCCGTGCAATAACAGTTTCACACTGCGTCTAGCAAAGCGCAGCACGGACTACTCGCATGTGCCACGGTCAGTTCGACTGACCACTGTGCCCTGTGACGCATCTTCGTGCAACCAATAGAAACAAATCCTGCAGCTGTACTAAGTTCAACGACATAATGAAGGAAAGCTTTCTGTACATGTCTCAGTTCGGTGAACTTTTGTTACAGGTTTACTTTCATATGCAGGAACCTCCAGAGCCTTTTTAAACAGCTCTGTAGACTTTGGGGAAAAGAAGTGTTGTTGAAAAAAACACTCTTCACTAGTTGAGATAGTCACAAAACTTTCTTCTTTATGAATGAGTGATACATTTTTTTTGAATAAACATTTGAACATAATACAACACAAACTTTCATAGAGGATATACAGTGAGAGAGATACATATTTTGAAATGACAAGTAGCAGGTGCATCTAGTACACGTAGATTGGCCTCAAAAAATGACATACAAGCAAGAGCGTTGCACGAAACTTGGTTTATTCACTCTAGTTAGCTAGTGCATCCAATATGAAAGGCCATTTAAGGCTCTGGTGCCTCATGTGCTCTTTCTATTCATCAAGTCTGTTTTAATCAGTTTTCTCAATCCCTATTTATTATAAAAACCAAATGTCCTGTTGTAACCCAACAGGGACATACCATTACAACAAAATATGACATTGATACCTTTTAAAACATTTCTAAAATTTAAAACATTTTTCAAGACATCACAATGGACTTCCAAGTCTGTTGACAATGACAAGTTATGTTTGGGGAACTTAATCTATTTGATTAGCTAAAGAATAATTGTTTTTCAACTTCAAATCACAGCTTTGCTTTAAGCACTTAATCTCAGATAACCTTGTATTTCTTCTAATAGGAAAAGAATGACCTTTTTGTGGTTACCTTTCATGTTATTTACAGTAATTTTGTTTTTTCAGAGATAGCCTCAACTGAAACATGTTTGCGTGTTAACTGAACACAGATTGAAATTAAAATAATTAATGTGTCTTTTCTGTATCCTCATTAGGGTAAGGATTTGTATCAGTGTGCCAAAGGTTTATATTGTTAACTGGTATCCACGTGGGCCAGAACATCTTGCAGAGTAACACAGCGCAGGTACTGAATTTATTTTTATAAGAAGTAAACAAGACAATGCAATACTGTCACAAACAATGAATAGCATTTTACTTTTTTAGGTAAAACTTCAAAAAGGCATTCTTAGTAACTTCTGGATAGTTTCAAGTAATAAGCACAATCATAAAATTTAAATTAAAATGACAAGCTTACAGGTATTATGTGGGACATTTAGGGATATATTTACTACGGAGCCCAGAGGGGCTTCGTAATTTAATGATGACACTGTTGATGGAAATGTAAATCTGTTTCCAATTACGTTAGCTCATCTAGATGCTCTAAATGGGAAATATATTGCATTTGTAACCTAGTAAAATTGACATATATTATGAATTTCTTCAAGATATATCTGGTTGTGTTACATGCAAACAGTTTCAGAACCACTGGTTAATAAATAATACATCATTAAAGTTTCAGGCAAAGTGAATGTAATCCCAAACTGGAAATGAGTGCACATGAGCAATACTGCAATCAATTCTTTGGATTTAACACTAGAAGGAACTTTTAGTAGCAATTGTTAAAATACACTATACATTGTGAAGTTGCAGTAGTGACTTGAAAAAAATTCTGCCATCACCATTAAATTATATACACCTGATGTATGTTGACACATGAAACAACTGCAAATGGAAAACATACCATGGTGATGAATACCAAAATCAAATTTATCAGTTTATTGTTTAGATAAACACCAAGGTACCTGTAGCTATCAAGAGCCTGAATGTCCATACCTTGAATGTTTAGTGGTTGCAGTGGAGGATATTTGTACCGGCGTCTACCACCAGCTCCTTGGATTTTCTAGTATTGATGTGGAGGTAGTTCTGCTGGCACCAGTCCACAAAGTCTTAGTTCAGTTCTCTGTACTCCTTGTCGTCTCCATCAGTGATTAAGGGGACTATTGCAGAGTCATCAGAGAACTTCTGCAGGAACCAATGGGTGGAGTCGTGAGAGAAGTCTGCGGTGTAGATGGAGAAGAGGAATGGAGCCAGAACTTTTCCTTGTGGGGCCCCCCGTACTGCAGACGACCCTGGCCGACACACAGCCCTTAGCACTCACATACTGTGGTCAGTTGGTGAGGTAGTCCATTATCTATGATTTTTGTGCAACAGCAGAAATATTGCAATATTACATATGACATAAAATGATGTTCCACTTTGTTTTTTGAGTAAAATTAAAGTTATTAAGGTAGAAAAAAATCTGTACTTTTTGTTTGGCTTTTTTTTTTTTACCTTGATTTGAACACATTTTCACTTTTAAACTCAGGCTGTAAGAAAATAGTTTTCATTTTAGCTGTGGCGTGACTTAGAATCATCTTCAGGTCAATCAATTAGATTGTCCTGGTATTTGAGTTCAGAGGACAAAAAGCTACAGCAGAGATTATTTATGTGTAGACAGGACAGTTGTCAGGCATCAGGACAGCAAACCGTGGCCATGTGTGCTCTGTGCATCCAGCAGAACCTGCTGCTCTGTCTGTGACACAGCTCTGGGAAAAAAGGTTAATAAGGATATCTCCTCTTTACTGGAAAGACAGCGCTGTCACTTTGCCTGCAAACAAGCCTCAAACAGGTCTTTGCCACATACAGCGCAGGAATATTTTAGAATATTAATTGCACACTTAGTATGCTGTTGTCATATGGCTTTTATTAGTATTCCATCAACTCAATGAGGTGTGAAAGGGCCAGATGCTGTGTCCTCAGCTATCCTATATATTCTTGTCTTTTGTCAGTTATTAGTGCAATGAGTGTCAGTCTGCTCATCACTTCAGTGATCGGATGTCATATAATAATTAATTGGTACAGTAAGTTAAAAATAATGGTTAGCTATAGATGTGTCTAATCCACAGTACAATGTCAAGGAGGTGATCTTTTTTTTGCCAGTCACAGTTAAAATGTATACTCAGACAAAGAAAAGTTCATCAATTTTTATGCTGTAATCTGATGAAGGGATCAAAGATTTCATTAGCAAAGTAGCAAAGTAAGTTTTTGTTAGCAAATATGAAATTTCCTGAGTTGTCTTTCTTTTCCTTTAGTCATTGACCGCCCTACATATCATCGTCTATATCCAGGGGATGCTATACCCTTACGGACTTCCAAAGATCCACAAAGAAGGACTCCCACTTAGGCCCAATCTTAGCAGCATAAACTCAGCCACTAACAACATTTCCAAACACCTTGACACCATCCTAGCACCGCTTGTGGGAAACAACCACATCACATCAAACACTCCACCGACTTCACCAACAAGGTTCAGAAACTTACACTTGACCCAGATGAAACCATTGTGTCCTTTGATATGGTCTCTCTCTTCACTTGCATACCTACAGCTGAAGCAGTGGAGACTGTCAGACAATGACTACAACGCTACAGCTCCTTGGAAAACAGAACAAACTTCACCCCTGATCAGATTTGCACACTGTTAGACAATGAGAGTTTTTACAGACAAAACATAGATGTGCCATGGGCTCCCTGGTGTCACCTATTGTAGCCAACCTTTACATGGAGGAAGTGTAAAAAAGTATCTTGGCTATATTAATGGGACAGTACACCTGGGTCAAAACCAAAACCCAAGAACTAGAATCCTTCACATCAACTCATCAGACAGAAATATAAAGTTCACCCGGGACCTCGACGGGACAAGACTCTGCCGTCCATCTACATCTAAAGGACAAAGGTCACTGCTTTGAGGATGCTAATGTCCATATTTTGGACAGAGAAGGCAGAGGGTTTGATAGAGGAGTGAAAAAAGCCAATGTCCACTGTGACCAGCCATCTTTGAACAGAGGCAGTGGCTTACGACACCAACTGTCTGCCATCTAAAATCCAGTTTTGAGATCCCTTCCAAGACACCTTAATGCCCACTCACATGCTGGGTCATTTGACCTCAGGAGATCACATGATAGGGTGGGGCTAGGTTTCACAATGGGATCACCCAAAACCTTGGCTGATTGTGACCCACACCCGTTTTCACACCTTGGCTTGTGTGATTAGGAAAAGGATCACTAGGGGATCCCTCTGGGGCTACGTCCACACTGATGCGTCCACATCGTCCACACTGATGCGTCCACACTGATGCGGACTACACTGATGTGGGCTACGTCCACACTGATGCGTCCACACTGATGCGGACGTCACACATTCAGGACTTCATTCTTCGGGATATTCAGCTTCACCCTCCCGCCGTTACCGTTCGCCTGCCTGCATTTACGGAGGACGTGCCGCCAGATATGGAGTCCCTTGGCCTGTCGGAGCCGTCCCCGGGGAGGAAGCAACGTTCACGGCACCGGCGTTGCACCCCACAGCCGGGCCCTGGGATATCTAAACCACCGGCTGTGGTAAGTGAAGAGGACACTGTTTCTGCTTTCTCACACCATATGACTGTTTTTTGTGGGTCTACTGAGGATAAGAGTGTTTTTTCTGCCTCCCCCTTGCCTATTGCTTCAAAGACTGCTTCTTCTGAGCCCACATTCTGCGTTAATGACTCTGTGGTTGCCAAGCCTGGAGTTACTAAATCTAGCATTATGAATTTTGAGAGTGAAGATGTTAGGGACGTCTTTTCTTCTACACTGGTCCATTCTGGGAATGCCGGAAACCTCACTGAAACAGTTTTTTCTGGTCACATTCTCCCGTCCACACCTTTTCCACGGTCAGTTCAGCCAGCCGCCCAGCTGCCTTCAGTCCAGTCAGCCGCCCAGCTGCCTTCAGTCCAGTCAGCCGCCCAGCTGCCTTCAGTTCAGTCTCTAGCAGTCTCTTTTGTTGTCACTAACTCAGCCTGTAGCGGCGCCCGCACCTCAGCCTGTAGCGGCGCCCGCACCTCAGTCATTAGCATGGCCTGCTCCACAGCCATTAGCACGGCCTGCTTCTCAGCAATCTGTTCAACCACTCTTCGCACCATCTCATCCTAAGCAGGGAACACACTACACTAACACATCTGCTGCTTCTCATAAACGGGCTTACACTCAGACAGTTACTCCCTCCAGGGCCTCCCGAGTGTCAGCCACTAGCTAACTCTGGACCCCTGAAGGTTAAGCAGGTCCCTGAGAACGGCACCGTTTCAGTGCTGCCTGGGCTAAGCCGGTGCCCTGTGCAGTCCCCGTCTGTTTTGTGTCTGCCAGAGGTCTTTGGGCCTGCTGGCTTCGAGTCTGTCGCCGCTGGGGGGTCCGAGGGGCCCGCTCAGGAGTCTGTCCCCGCTGGGGGGTCCGAGGGGCCCGCTCAGCAGTCTGTCTCCGCTGGGGGGTCCGAGGGGCCCGCTCAGCAGTCTGTCTCCACTGGGGGGTCCGAGGGGCCCGCTCAGCAGTCTGTCTCCCCTGGG
>VUQR01002083.1:2852-14702 GCA_015108515.1 Hemichromis elongatus | reverse complement strand
GTAAGTTTGGAGCTATCATGTTTGTCCAGACTCCGCGTCAGACAGGAACATTTCCTAGAACTGACAACATTTTGCCTTTGAGAGAGTAAAGGACGACGACTTTGAGCGTCAACGCTTTTTTTTAAAACAAGAGCTGCCGAAGAGTTCGTAAACTTTACGACGCTTCACGACGTGCAGATTACATTAACAGAAATTGTTGACAAGCACGTCACTTTTATGAATAATTCAAACCCATCTTTGCCCAGAGCTACAGACGGCGAAGAGATAAAAAGAACAAAACCCCCCAAAAACCTGAAAAAAACACCAATACCTGTGTCAAGCCTAAAGGTCTCTACAGTACCGGCAAAGAAGAAATCTACATTACTATGGATCATTAATGCGAAGAAGATCTACTGGGTAGCAGAGGAGCTTTGCAGAACTCTGCCCTTTTCCGTCTGGGGTAGCTACAGAGGTCCATTGTCTCTACTGAAACCTGAGACCAAGAAAAGGAGCACTAGATACAGCAGTCATCGCTCAAAAGACTTCTCTTGTTTGCCGAGGCCACCAAATTTAATAACCTACAATTTAACTATTGCAATTGTCTCTTTCTGGACACAGTGGCAACTATTGTGTAGCAGATTTGAAAATCATTGTCAGCGTAATGTATGCTGAATAGAGATGTAGTGTCGGGAGCTGGGCCCCGCACTACGAAGCGAGTTCGACATACCCAGGGTATCTTTCCTTATCCAGATCCACTCACCCCAACAGTGGCGATGGGGGTAAGTGGTCACACAAAGCTGCTTATTAACTCCCTAATTTAACCCAGGACTTCCCAATCGAGGAACGGGCGCGTTCACACGGATGACGTGGTTGCTGGCAACGTCTGACCAATCACGTTGATCAGTGTACTAAAAGCTGATTTTACAGAGGAAGAACGAACTTTAAAACGAGAAAAATATGAAGAGGTTACATCCATAATGTAAGTAACACGGCTGCGGCATGAAAAATCAGCTATGCGAGAAGAAAAGCAGTGTATGAATATTTGTGGCCACTTAAAGTTGGTTAGAAGTTATTATTAAAGTGTAGCTACTTGTGTGAGTTAACAGACAGAAATATCCCATTAAGACATTGGATGAGCTGTTATCGAGTATTCCAATCATTGTCAAATTCGCATAAGTTATAGTTTTCATTCTCTCGGCTGCGGTCTATGTGTCTTTTAAGTATTTAGGTATAAGTTAATACAAAACAGAATTCAAATATAGGCCATGTACAAATTTCTACAGTTTAGGTGTCCTGTTTTAGAATCATATATTTCCGACTAACACTTATCAAAGAATAAAGTTGTTGCTGACAACAGTGGAATGAAGTCGTGTCTAAGAATCTATATTTATCACCGATGCTCGTCAGGTTAGCACAAAGACTTAAGACACTACTGAAAAACTGTACAGCCACCTACTCTCCCCACAGAGGGGTCTTTCAGGAAGGGGGATGCCCGTTTCAAACGAACTGACTGGTCAGTAAGCGGTGATTTCATACCTGCTGATCTCTAATCAGGAACCTAACCTGTTCCGGAGCAGGTCGGGGTTAAGGGTTAAACTTCAGGTGGCTAATCCAGAAGTTACCCAGATAAGATTAAATCTTGCTTTGCAGTACAGAGGTCTTCTGTAGAGATCTATCTCAAGACCACTTCTTTAGTAACTTTCGTTGTCACAAAAACAGTTTGAAGCTGTGATTGTACGGCCTTATACGCTGGTTTAGCCAATATACATAGCCTAAATATAGCCGCTATGTTGAATTGGAATAAAGAAAACAATAAATAAATAAATAAAAAATACAATTAAAGACTTGAAGCGCATTTTTAGTATTTGAATGGGTAAAAAAATGTTGTAATGATTAAAAAGATGCTTATAAAATTAGGCAAAATGTCACATATTGGGGATTTTCTGACTCCTATGGTAATTATGTTAAATAAGGATTAAAAGTTGAGATAGAATGAATATCACTGACTTTTCAAAACATTTCAAGTTGCAAGCTTTCTGAGACTTTTACAAATTGAATTATGCACTTAATGCCACCATACATACTTGAGAAAGTATCTCTGGCCTGAGGCAGTCTTGGCCATCTCCCACCCTTCTGGCAGGGGCACATCATCAGGAATCTCATAAGAAGACTGACGAAGATGTTGAGGAGAGGCCCCTGCTGAGCCCATGCCAGACAGTGAGCCACCAGAAACAGCTCCTAACTGCAGGGAAGCAGGGGATGAGTGTGCACGCACATGGTGTGGGATGAGTACTCCGCCACTCCCAGCATCGGTGCTAGCCTGTGTTGGGGTTGACAGACAGAATAGAAACAACTGAGTCAATTCTCCTTTGGGGGGAGTTTGTGCAAATATATCCACTTTAAAACGTCAATTATCATGTAATAATTAAAAAAAAAATGGCAATATGCAAATGTAAAGACAAACTACACATTCACGAAAGAATAAAAAATATGTGGCTTTGTTGGTTTCAAATACAAGTGCAATACTGGACTGAGGAACAAAAAACAGAACAAGTTTTAATTTAATGACAGTGTGTACTAGTCTACATATTTTATACCCAGTTAATATTTAAGTCACTCCAAATAATTTGTAATCACTTTAAAGTATATATAAATTCTATTCATGTGCATGTGAAGGCATGTTTTTGAGTTATTCGGGTGTGGGAGGTGGTATCCTAGGCCCACATTGTGGTGCGCCTCACGCATGCGCACTAATTAGAAAACTCCAGTCCTGAGGGTTATGGGGAGCGACCGGGAAGGTGGAAGAGCTGAAAAGATGGACGGAAGCGATCGGGGAGGGGCTGAGGGTGAATATAGGATAATTTAACCATCATATGATTTCCTGTCAGCAAATCAAGTTGTTTAGATAAAAAAGTAGAAGAAACTAGAAACTTAAGATGATATGAACATGACGGCTAGCCGTCTGTAAATAGCTATACACGAGTTATTAACCAAAACATCCCTGATTACTTTTACATGGTCACTTCTCATGCAGTTAATCACAATTTATCATAAACTAAGCAATATTCATCCGTTTTCTTGGTTACTTACGGCCAAAGACGTTTTACTGAGAATGTTTCCGCCGTTTTATAAAACCCTCACGGGCTTTACTGTTATGTTGTTTATTGATTGTTTTGTTGTTGTTGTTTTTTTTTGCTGTTAAATGTGTTAAATAGAAATTAAATAAAGTTTGAGGGGGGGGAAACACTCCATCAATAGAAATGTACACTCATTTAAGCATGTCAACACAAGTCCGCCTGAATAAAGTTATTATATCTTAAAGGCTTAAAAAAAAAGTGTGTTCAAAGATGACTGACCAATAAAACAATACCGCTGAAGGCTAAAAATGGCACCAAAGTAAGATGAAGTAACTATTAACTAAGTGCCAGTCACGTAGCTCCTGTAGGCCGGAGCTCGACAAGATGGGCCCTGCTTTTCAGTCGTGATTTCTGAGAACGGGCACAGTAAAAACCAGGGCTGGCTTACTTGTCTGGAATGAGACTTTGGTTCTGGTGGTTTGAAGAAGGAGTCTGGCAGTTTCCTCATCCTCATGGGCACGGAGTGGGGCACGGTATTGACTTTCGGGTTCATCACGGCGTTAAAAAGCGCCTCTAGGTCAGTCTCAGAGTCGCCCCGTACATGGACGATCTGGTGTCCGGCAGGAGGGTTGTGCTGGCTCGGATCCATTGTCCCAAAAACAGTCTTCGAACTTTATGTCCCCCCCCCAAAAAAAAGTTAGGTTTAGGAAGTTAAAAAAAATAAACGTGAGCCAATCCCGAACTTTTTTTTCTTCCACGCCAGAAAAATCTGAAAATCTCGACGACACTCAGTAAAAGTTATCCGGAGTCATTCTAAACTTTACAAGTCGAGCACTTGATATTCTTCCAAAGTGTGTTAGCTGTCGAAATCTGCAATGAAAGACAGCCTTTTCCTGTTGTTTCCTGCTGGCATACTTGTGAACGTAACAAAGCGCATAAACTCCACAATGGAATTTATGCTCTCGTCCCCCCAAAAACCGCAGATGCGACCACAAAAGACGAAAAAAAAAAAACCCACCACAAACGGTGAACGAGTCCAACTTTTTTTTTGAGTGTCGGGCCAAGTCCGGGCTGTTGTTGATATTCTTTTAAGAGAGGTTCATAGTGAGCAGTACAAATCTCCGCAGCTCACTTTCTAGAAAAAAAAAAAAAAGTTTTCCCCCAGTCCGATCTAAACTTTGGGGAGGACATCAAACTTTATGACGCAAGGACTTCAAAAGGGGCGGGGCTTACGGCTCCGATTGGGACAAGAGTGTTCAAAGGTAGTCTGTGAAAAAAGCCAGGCCCTCTATTAGCGGACACTCCCCAATAAAATAAAATAAAATAAATGAAATTAAAAATAAAAGATTATGTACAAAAATGTTTGATAACAACTTTTTAACGTTAAAAAATACTTGTTTTGACAGAAAATTGAATTGTAATTTCCTTTACAGTTTCTGTAATCTTCGACCAGACAATCGGGGCAACAACTGATGAACTATGGTCTACAGTTATGGCCCATTCGGTAGCCCAAATCTGGATGTAGCGTAGAAAAAAATCTACTATATAGGAGGTTTCGCTAAACTCACTTGTAGATGTTTTTTTTTTTTTTTTCAAAGTTACCAAAGTTTACTAGTTTAAGAACAAGAAAATAAAAGGAAAAAAAATCAAATTCACATTGAACTAAAGCTCGTAATAACTTACAATAAAGGGTATATACAAACGGAAAATCTGACTGATGAAACGCTGGCAGATCACATTTTTCTTTGCAGGATTTATTTATAGCATTGTAGCGAAATATAGATATATTGTTGGTATGGCATACAAACACTTTCCTAAGAACATGAGCAAAAAGAACAAACAAACAAAAAATCTCTCATCACTATGTGTAATAGTACAGTTTTGTCTCTCTCTCTCTCTTTTTTTTGTTACAGTGCTCATGAAAAGTAGACCCATGCAGTTCCCACAATTGTTATGCTAATGCGGCCCCTCTCCCATTGAGAAATCATTTTGTCAAGATCCACCCTCTTTGGATATAGAGGCTCTGTTTCAGCTTTTCCCATACATCCACTGAATGCATCATTATGAAGACCTGTTAAATATCCGCAGACACTGTAAACAGACTGGTAGTCACATATAGCCCACATGCTTCCAGACAGATAATACTTCTTTTTTTTCTTAACAAACTTGCACCTTTAAAATCTTAGAAACATCTCTGCAAACCATCACACTAGTGTACTGATAGCGCTTCACGTTTATCCTGCTAAACTTTGATGTGTCTAATAAATGATTAGTAAAACGCTGACGGTGAGAAAACCTTATTGATTATTTTTTTTAAAAAGTCACTAGAATTTGATGAATGAAGGAAACAGTCTTTGCACACATGCTGCCAGTCAAAAAAATGTCCATTGTTTCAATGAAAGTGGCCATTTTCACATCATTGTAACGCAGTCAGACACATTAAAGAGATGGACTGCAGTGTCCTGGCAGCAAAGAGGACCACCCACCACGCAGTTTGGTCACTTTTTGTCAGCCTTCCAGCCTCCTTACTGCTCTCGGTTGGATATTACTAGAAACGATTATATGTCCGCTACAAACCAAAATCAACCTGTGATCGAAAGTGTAGCTGTATGAGTCAACTCTGTGTAAAGCTCTTTGCTCTTCTGTTTGCTATTACCAGATATGTTGACACACTGTTTGCTAGTCAAGTAGAAGGGAGCTCGCACGCCCCCTGCAGTATACAATCGGTATTTATCCCAATAAACAAACTCCTGCAGTGTCTATCCCTTTCTTTCTGACTTCCTTTAAACATGAATTAACCACCAACAATATAGCCACTAATAAATGATATACTGCATGTTAGCTTTTACTATTTTCATTGTCTACAATCTTTCAATTTTATACAAAAATCTTAGCTATCACTAGTTTTCTGTGATTTTAAGTCATTTTTTTCATTACAAATTTTATCTAAACACGTAAAGCACAATTTCCAACCATCCACGTGCATATTGTTTTATTAAAAATGATATTCAGATTTTTTAAAAGTCAATGTTTGCTTCTGTCTTTTTTCTTTGCATGCGATATTGCTTTTCCAGACATTCATTCATTGCGTGTTAAATGGACTGTAACAAAAGAAGACAAAATACTTGACAGCTTGAGCTTCACAACAGACCAAAGCGCAAGCTTGAACTTGCATCTGTGAAAATGTCTCCCCTTATTTTCAGCACTCTTGCCTTTTCTTGTTCAGTTTCTGGGTGTTGTGCTGGTTAAGGCTTAAAGCTCATTACACTCACCATTGTATAGCATAATGACTGTGAACAATAATGGTGCCAGGCCAAACGGAACTGATTTCAGGGCAAGCCTAAGGCAGAATATTCAGAATTTTAAGCCATTTATCTGAACATGAACACTCACTGTATATGATTGTGTTTATTTGTGTGCATACTTACGTTTTTTTTTGTTTTTTGTTTGTTTGTTTTTTTAATCAAGACAGTCTAAGTAATATTACTAGACAGTTTCCTGCTAATAGGTAGGACTCAAATATGTTACATATCAGCATTCACCAACTCAGATAAAAGCAGTTTTCTTCCCTTTATAATCATCTTATGCACACTGGCCAGAAATAACACTGATGTTCATTGTCAAATAACCACACTGGACAGTTTGTGTGTTTCACTGGAGAATCTCTTCACATATAATGAGTCAAAGTGCGTCTGCTGTTGTGGGCATAATCATATGCTAAAAATGAATACACTGTCTCCCTCTGTTGCTGGTCGCAGTTTTGGTGTAAGCTAACAAGGAGGTGATGCACGACTCGATGTGGCAATGAGACACCATTGTCACATTACTGTTTATAGCTCCTTCTTGGAGCACCAAAGAAACCTGCAGTTAAACTATATAAAAAAAAAGTCCCATCATTGTTCAGATGAGCTCCGGGCTTCCTTTAGCTCTTGGAACAAGTCCTAGCAGGCTGACAGAGGGACAAACCCAGACACGCCGGAGAAGGAGGGGCAGCTCACATCAATAATTCCTACAGCGTCTTCCCCCAATGCCGCTATTGTTTGCCAAGGAAGACAGAGAAGTTTTTAATTAAATACACTTTAAACAACAAGTATCAAATGATCACACACTTTGTCTTTTGATGTTATTATAGATTTTAAGCTTAATCAATTTTAAGATTGTGAGGACCTCTCTGATACAGAGGTTCGGCTTGCTGAGCCAGTAGGTTGAGTCTAGTAGCCGTAATCATCTGTTCAACAGCCATAAAAGAAAGACGAACACACCTTCAACGCCGCAAAACTTCTTTTCATAAACCATTTCCTGGCCTCAGTCAATTCACTGATTGTAATAATGCCAAACAGAGTTTATTAGCAAACTGACAACAAGATTTATTCAGTTCACTGCTGATACAGCTGCCAAACAGTCCACCAAGTCATACTTTTACAAAACAAAATACACACAGTACGATACAGCTTTGAACATTTAACATATACGATTTGATAGTGTTTGGATATTTTGCAGTCAGTGCTGGTCATGTGTAACAAGAGCATCTTTGCATTTTTGAACATAAAAACAGAATAAAGCCTTCGTCATTTACACAGGCACTTCAGACTTAGATTGCTTAATAGTAAGTAGCTTAATTTTTTTATGACCATCCTCTACGTGTGCTCTAAGGCTGCTGACATGTTGTTTTTTTTGTCTTTGCAATTCAAGGCTGTTTATATTTCAGATCCTTAGTTACTTGAAAAGACACACTTTGTAAAAATTCCTCTTGCGGGGTAATAAGTGCTTGTTCCAACGATATGCTTCAGCATAATGAGGGCTCAAGACTGCTGTGGCGAACACAAGCTTCAAGTCAGGACTACTTGTGGTATCGAGAGTGATTGTTAGCCGAGGATCCACAGTGTTTGTTATGGTTTGATGCTTCTCTTGTCTGAAAATGGAGACAGAAGTGAAGGAATGAATTATCTTCAACAAAGTCACGCTTTCTGTTGAGGAAAGAAATAAATCCCTGCTAAATACTTACATTGGGTGCATCGCTGAGTACAAGACCATGCTTGCTAGCATTGCCCCCAACACGCTCCTGCACACCTGCAAATAGTAACAGGTTGGCGTGGTTACTACGTGGTTAATACTTTTCTGTCATACGCAGGTCAGAAAAAAATTCTGGCCTGATGTAAACGGCCTTCGCAAAGTGCTTACGTTGAAGCTGGTGGTTGAGTCGATCCAGACAGAGCAGAATTTTCTCCTCCTCCAAGGAAATGGTGGCGAGCGCCTGCTGTTGGCTGTACTGCTCTGCTGTTTCAGATCTCTGTGTTTGGACTGTCTCCATGGCAGCCACTATATCCTTTACTTCCAGATGGCCTTTAGCATGCACTTCAGCTAGGTGTAACTGGGCTGCACTCTCAAAATCTGAGACTACATTAAGGGCAGAGACTCTCACCTTATTAATGCATGATGCAGCTGTCCTATTAGATTTATAAATTCCTATATCCTTTTTTTTTTTAGTTACACTACACTATTATATATATATATATGTATATCAGCATCAGACATTACAGAAGAGTAACATTTTTTTAAACAAATACATTCAAATTTTGCTTTAATTATGTAAATAAATGTAAACACAAACAGAGAACACAATACCTTTGTTTGGAAAGGCTGAATTGTAAGTGCTTGAAAATGATCTTTGCTGCAAAACAACACATACACACAACACATGAACTATCACTGAGTCAACATCAGTTATTAGCTTTTTACTAACTGCTCGTTGTTATTGTTCCCTTTGTTTGGGAAGATTATGACAAATATTTCTATACTTTTTTTTTTTATTCTGTTAGTCTGACCTACAATTAACCTTCGTTTTTATGCAGGCTAAAGAGGAATTTAGTCTTATTTTATTTGTGATGACAAAAAATATGTATCGTCAACTCGTGTCTGTCCCTAATGTCTTGTCTTTTGCACCATTAATTATTATATTGACACTTTGGACAGAATAAAAGGAACAGATAAACGAGTTCAAACACACCCACTTAGTGATCTTTACCAACTATTCTCACACATCCCCACGGGGCAACTGCACGCATGTACCTGAGAGATCTGATGATGTCTTCTGTCCTCTGAGCCAGGAGCCCGCCTGCTCTTATCCGTACAGGGCTTCCTTGAAACTCTCCCACTCTGCAGGGCTGGTGCTTTCGGTATTGCTTTTGCTGAAAGAGAACACATGCAATGCTATCATAACTACATGAACGAGCGCACTTTAGACTGTACTGTCTGAAAGACCTCATTACTTTTTTACACAGCCTGTTACTACAAATGATAAAAAAGTGAAATCATGATTAAAAATAGTCAGAATAACTTGCAAATGTAAGTGACATTTGTGGAGGCCTTCAAATGAATCCTAAGCAAAGTGAGAGTCTGTCAGCTAAAATATACATTACCATCCTTTGTTGTTAAGGCACTGCGGACGTCATGCCAGAGCTGTGAAATTTCTTCTTCTGTGGGAGTACAGGCTAAACAGAAGCCTGTATTATCGCATGTATCCTCCTCCCTTCTTCTGCAGTGGTGACTTGAACTGGGCACGCTCATCACAATGCCCTTTGAGAGTGGGGAGGCGTATGAGGGTGCGTCCGAAACAGTAACTTCTTTTGCTATTTCTTTATGCGTTTTAGCTGAGCGATGGGCCTCTGAGTTATTCTTGTTCGGGACCTGCTCAATGGACGTGGCCTGTTTGTTGATGACGCTCGCGTGATACCTGCCATATGGAATTTTGGTGATGCACTTCGTCTTTTCCTCCACAGGTTCCATCCGAGGAGGTGGGCGGGGCACCATGATCTTCCCTTGGGTTTTGGCAATCTGACTAACCCCGGTGGCAGACTGAGGTCGTATGACCGTGCCCTTTCTTGTTCGCGAGGAAACAGGACCCGCTCTGCCAAAGTGCTCTTTCTGAGAGACCTTGGGGGCACCGGCTCTGATGCTGTTGCGGTGTGCCTTGACCTCATCGGTTTGTTGCTGGGGCGAGTTGACTTGAACATCTGCCCAAGCTTCTTTTGTAAACTGATAACCAGCGGAGGTTGCGGGGGTCATGCCGGGTCCAGTCTTGGGAGTCCCCGAGAACGCGCTGAGACTTAGCTGGTGGTCGTCTGAGTTGTGTTTTGGTTGACAGAGATTGGATGATTTGCCTTTCATCTGTTTCATTTTGCTCCGTCCATCTTTCTCTTTTTCCACATGCACTTCGTCAAACCAATGCAGTTTCTTTTTGACAGTGTTATTGCCCTCCGGCTTCCTTGTTTTTCTCCATGCTAATTCAACGCTATCCCTGATTGCTAAAGCTACTTGTTTTGCAAAAATCAAATTCCCTGAGCGGTACACACAAGTGGAATCCGTGTAATTGGACTGCTTTTTAAGAATCCCCTTACTATATCTGGCCTCACTTACTGAATCAGACGTCGCTATTGAAAAAGATGTTTTCTTTACTTCCTTGTCATGACATTCAAGACACTTGTACGTATCTGACTGAATATTAGACATGCAGGTAGGCTCCATGGATTTTGTATTTATTAGCTTCTTAGTGTTGGACTCTAAGTTTGTAACCTTATTGAGATTGTTTATGGAAGCACTGCATTCTTTGTGAGATGACAGAGCGCTGTTTTCTTTTCCTGTTTGCTGAAGAGCGCCTCCTTTTGACAAATTGTCTGTTGTACTGTTGTTCAAGAAAATATTTGGCTTTGGGGGATCCCGAAAAAAAATGTCTTTGCTATTGCTATTTTTGGCAAGCGAAGGAAATTCTGTAGTTGGAAATTTGAATTGTCTGTCATCATGGATCCTCTCCCGTTTGGGAGCCAAGAGGCCCTCTTGTTTAAGACAGGAAGAATCGAGTGCTGCGTTGCCAAGAGCAGCTATATTTGCAATAATGATGTTGCTACTGGGGCTGTTCTGTGGAGTTTTCACCTCACAGGGCTCTAGGTCACCACTAACATTTTCACTATGAGCTGATAAATTACAGCTGTCCAGCGCAGACTGGATCTCTGTCTTAAGTCTTTGTTCAGCAGATGTGAGTCCCCGCAAGGCTTTTGAAACATTTATCTTATTATTAGACCAGCCAGATTCATCTAGTTTTTTCTGGTTTGGTTCATGCCGCTTATTTGCTTGGAGTAAGTTATCACTGAGAAGCATCATCGCAGAAAGGTCTGATGTTTGATGACATAAGTCATTCTGCTTTCTTAGGTCTTGATGGGTCCTGTCCGTGCCAAGCAAGAGTGATGAATAGGAACTCTGCAGAGTTTGTGTGTGGTGGTTGAAATCATCATATTCCAAACTATCCTTACTTGAAAGGCTCTCAGAAAGACAAGAATCAGACAGGTGGCTACCCTGGAAAATGGAAGCAGAGGGGAGTTGATGAGTGGAAAACAATAATAATACATTTTAAAACCTTAGCCACATTAGCTGCTTAGAAGTGCTTAAAAGGACCTCCCCTGCATCCTTGTCATTGATCTTTTTTTTTTTTCACAAAATGAAAACGAACTCTGTTATAAATAATGTATATTTTGAAACAGCTATTAATATACACACATTGCACTAGAGCATGCTAAAGTTTGTAACATCCAGAGGGGCTGTTTCTGCAGGAAAAGGTTTGTCACAATGCTGCCACCTAGCGGACTATTTGTGTGAGACAAACACATTCACGTGTAATGTGCTTGTTTTTTTTAATTTTGTTCTTTTTTTTTTGTTTCACTAAATGTAGATAATTTTTTTTTTTTAATAATTTTTTTTTTTTTTTTTTTTTTACATTTTTTTTTTTGTTTTTTTTTTTGGT
>VUQR01002082.1:20483-34615 GCA_015108515.1 Hemichromis elongatus | reverse complement strand
TTAAATGTAGACATGTAGATGGCAGCAGTAACATAGACATTGTGCGGAGATCCATAAAACTGTGCCTAGGTTGGGCATATTGTGTTTATAATGCTGGACAAAACGAAAGCAGAAACATAACATTAGCAAAATTTTCACAGAAATCCATCTCCAGTGCAAATTTGCTGCTGAACTTTCACTCAGTAGCAGTCACTTATTGGCTGAAAACACAAGGCAAAATATAAAGTAGTTCCAGTTAAATATGTATATGCATTGCTGCCACTGCTCATATCGTAAGGTGTTCATAATGTTAGTGTAAGAGTAACAGCACAAAATCAGTTACATGCAGTTATATTTTCTTTATGTATACATCACATATCACACTTCTCTATTTGGTATCTTGCAGGAGAAGCGTTGCCGTGTGTCTGATCTATCTTTGTGCTCTCATCTGGTCCTTTCTCCATTTATTATTCTAAATCAAGGTCAAGCCACACAAAAACACTTAGATGTCTAATGATGCAGAGCAATTTAGCTCTGCAAAGACAAAAAAAAAAAGAAAGAAGAAATAACAAGCTAGAAGGCTAATTTAGTCAGATTTTCACTTCCAAGTACTGAAGCTGCTCTCAGGCCAGTCTGTGGCCAGTGTCTGCAACTGAAATCAAGCCAGCATACTGGGTAGGATTCAGGTGTACTGTGAGTCTGGCAACCCTGAGTGCTGGAATTGGGCTGCCATTGTGCTGAGACACTGAAAAGAGAAACTGAAACTCTAAACCAAGAGAAGCCAATGAAACCACAACAGGACATCATGGTCATGTTGAAATAGAAAAATGTGTTCCCAGAGTTCATAAATGGGTTTCTTTGTTAAGTGTTATTACCTGTCTATAAAAAGGAAAAGCTGTTATCCAAAACTGAAACTGAAAAACATACTCCTCTCTGTTGCTACACCTTAAAATCCCATTAAGAGATGATGGGGAAGGTGGAGAGCCTATTAGCTTTTTCGGGTGAAAGCCAGATTCATTTAGAAGAATTAATATCCAGAAGTCTTGTCCAAGCACGGCCCAGGGATGATGATATATATCCTAAGCAGCGTGGAATGTGAAATGTTGTGTTTCAGTTTGCTGCCAGATGAATTTCACTCCCATTAATGAGTCTATCCTTCACAGTGATTGCTTTTTTTGTGGCATTTTAATTTTGCAACTTCTTGTTAGAGTCGAAATAAGTGGACATATCTGACAGAAAAATGCATTTAGGTCTTTGCTTATGACTTGCCTGCATGCTGCTAGATGACATACGACAAAAAGCTGGAAGGATGTCTTATAGACATAAAGGAGTAGATGACCTCTTAAGTCCCCCTTTTAAATTCATATAAAACTGAAGTCGGCTCTAAAAATGTTGAAAACATGGAAGTGGCCTCCAGTAACACTGTGAGGAATCTCAGAGTTGGTTTGCATTTGCACAATATCTCTAAAAATAGAAATATCCTATTTCAGGGTGAAACTGAAAAACTAGTTAATGTGTGTATTACTTTTAGGCTGGACTATTGTAATTCACTGTTATCAGGTGGCTCTAAAAACTCCTTGGGAATCCATATCCCATATTGGCTTTTCTTCATTGGCTCCTTGTAAATCCAGAATCAAACTGGATCAAATCACATACACACATAGAAGGTCTAAAAGGTCTTTCATAATTAGACCCCATCTTATCTTAAACACCTCATAATATAGAGCACTTTGCTCTCAGCAGGGGTGCCACCGGGGGGGGGGGCACTGGCCATGCCAAACAATTTGCCATTTTTTTCAAATAGCCTATATTTGACGACAGCATAGGAAACTGGATATTGTGGTTTTAATGTGCCACCGCATATGATGAGCTGCATATGGCCACCCATATGAAAAAAGTCTGGAGGCACCCCTGGCTCTCAGACCGCTGATTTACTTGTGGTTCCTAGAGTATTTAAAAGCAGAATTGGAGGCAGAGCCTTCAGCTTTTTTTAAACTTGACAAAGCTTCTGATTTATTCCACTTTTTCTGTCCCCTGGATATTATATTTAAAATTTCTCATGAAGATTAACAATAAAACACATTTTCTTAGATCACCCTTGTTGATCTAATTCCAAATTCAACATATATATTATGAAGTATTAATAAACTGCCTTTAACACAGAAAAAAAACTGTATTTGTCACCTGCCGTCAGTGTATAACATTAAACTTCACAATAAAACATAATGATTAAAATATTTATTTTTTTAATTTTTGGATGACAGCATATCCCATCTCATTACATAAATATCTTTTTGAAAGAAATCTATACATTTTTTTGTTAAAATATACATTTTAGTCATGTGTCTGGGTTTTCACTCATTCCTGTCACAAGTTGCATCAGTTGGTGGGAAGACCAAAAGTAAGTTCTCTCATTTCACCTGATCCAGCCCTCACTGATCGGGTGACACTGAATCCTCCCTTAGTTACACTGCAATGTGTCTAGGAAGCTGGGGGCTTCCCATGATGCACTGGGTGTTTCTTCTTCACTCCCCTCTTTACACTTTCTATCCTGACTTGTTAAAATTTAGTTTTTTCTTCCCACTATCACCAAGTGCCTGCTCATAGTCCGTATTCTGATTGTTGGGGTTTTCTCTGTATTACTGTTGTGTCATTACTTTATAATATAATAATAATAAAACTGCAAATGCATTTGAATTGAAAAGTCCCTGCAGTTAGTCTGTGTTTTGAAGAAAATGAAACTCTTTTTCTGGAAAGTACCCAAGTTCAGCATTAACATCTTTTTTTCTCTTTTTTATGGCACATGACCATCTTTGGACATTTAAGGGAAATGCAATCTTGTGATATGCCGCTGTGTGCATGAGTTATCAAAACCCAATCAGTACTTCCAGTGGTAGTCAAACCACAGGCTTTTCCTGTGATCGTGCCTCAGCATCTAGTCACATCCTTTCAGTCTTCAGTAAATAATGCAAGAATAAATCACCAGCTCTGTCACATGATACAGTGTTGTGTCAGACCACAATCAAACCTTTTTGGCAAAGACAAAAACAGCCACGTAAGATGTGCTATGTAAGGATGACAGCACACATTCTTTACACACACAAACGCTGAAACTGATAGAGGTATCCTCCCTCCCCTCCAGCATCTGACACACATACACTCATGTATAAAGGCAGGCATCTCATCTTCCTACTCTGTATCATCACAGGGCGAGCCGCCATTGTTGAGATTTCCTCTTCTTAATCACAAGAACACTGAGCATTGTTCTTACTGCCCTGCTGTTTCGGGCTCCATTTCTAACCCCGTTGTGTGTGTGTGTCTTTAACCCAACTGTTAGTCTTGAAGGCCAGAGGGCAGCTAGGTTTACCACCTGTTGAGGTAATTACTAACTAAACAAAGCGGAGAGGGCAGGGAGGGGCTATGGTTCACATGTCAGCAATTTTTATCTTTTTCTGGAAAAGCGTCGATTGTTTTTAATCAAAAGGTCGCTGCCTTCATTAGATTTATATTTAAAGTCCTCCTCTCTGACAGTCTGCCTGAGAGGCAAGCCACAGATTTGATAAGATTTCATAGTGCTGCGCACAAGAAAACACCATCCCCAGAAACTAATGGTTCAATACAAAGTACATAAACAACATGGAGCAAGTGCTTAAAAAACGGGAACAATGACTGAATCACTCCACCTCCGCCCTTTGCCAGCTCAAAGAAAAAGCCTTCTGAGGGAGATGAATGGATACTTTAATGGTGTCATGTTACAAGATGTCTTAACAGAAGCTGTGTGAAAGTCATGAAGCCTTCACTGGTTTCAATGAAATATTGTCTTTTTATTTGTTTGCTCGGAATAAAAGACATTGTTATTTTCATTCATGACACTTTTTTAAAGTGTCAGTTTTTGTTTTAAAATGTCTGAAACTCTAAATTAATAAATGGCACGGTTAAACGGACTTGATGAAAACCCATTGACCTTGGTAGGATTTCGTTTTTCTGACCAACCATGTAACTACTGAAGAGCTTTTCATCATAGCGTCCACTAGCATGTGACTTCCAGAGCACCGCTGTTTGCATCTTCAGTGCACCCCTAATGGAAAATCCACACAGAATGCACGCTCTTCTATTATTGAACTTATAAATAATATACAGCAATGCAAATATGTATGTCCTGAACTGGAGGAAGAATATTACTTGCTGTTCACTGATTTGAATATTACCTTTTGATCATTTTCTTAAGCATAATTAAGACCTCTTAAAAGCTCTACAGGAAGTTTGGACAGCCACTAAGAAGGCTATAGACACAGGTTTTAAGACATGTTGTCCACGAGATATTGTGTGCGACACCAGAATTAGTTTTCCACTCACAGATGTGCAGTTTCTGCAAACTGTAACCACAGCCTTTGTCTGACCTTGACTGGACAGTATTTACCTTAAGCACAGTGTTGGAACTGACTATTAAACTACAGTAGTGTTCAAAAGTCATGGCCCTCATTTCTTTATATTTTTTTCTAAGGAACCAGATTTTTTATTTATTTGTTTTTTTATTAAAGTGGTCTTGAGTTATAGTTCTCTAAGCTTTCTGGAGGTCTTTCGTTGGACATTGGTTGGTTTTTCACTAACCATGACCCTCACCTTTATCACAGGAATTATTTTTTTGATTTTTTAAGCCACTGACATACAGTATGAATAACTGAAGCATAAAACAGGCGCCTAAATCATGGGATGAACCAGTGTTGTGTCTACACATAACAGACAACTTAGAAAAG
Source organism: Hemichromis elongatus (assembly GCA_015108515.1). Taxonomy (NCBI): domain Eukaryota; kingdom Metazoa; phylum Chordata; class Actinopteri; order Cichliformes; family Cichlidae; genus Hemichromis; species Hemichromis elongatus. Next base: position 29,879 of record VUQR01002082.1, on the reverse strand, counting down.
AACCGTCTTCAGGCATCATTTGCAGCCTGTTGGGAAAAAAATTAAGCAATTTATTCCCCTTCCTTTAGATGATTTACAAAACAGCCAAAGATAACACACTGTGGCGGGGATAAAATTGTATTTTTGCACTAACAAGACAATTTCCCATGAGCTATTAGCTTAAAACTTGGTATACATGTGGGTGTGCAGTGTGTAACTAAAAGTTATAAGCAAACTTGACAAGAGGAGGACAAATTAAGACATAGCCAGCCTAAACAAAAATATCTACAGTATGTGAAAGCCACATCCTTAAAAAATCTAGCAACGACCTGATACAGGACCTTGGAGAAGCATTTAGTGCTTGAGTTGATCAGCTATTTGCCAAAACCTCATCACAAGTAAGGAAAGTTTATGAATATAGTGCTTTAGTATGTCCAACACATGTCCAATAAACCACTGTACCTGCTTGTCATTTTCCTAGCTTAATATAGGCCTTAGCACAATTCTGTATAAGAAGTTTCCGGTGTCAACACCCTTGTAAGGTGATGGGTTGCTTCTGTAATGAACAATGTTGCTTTCAGTTCTGCAAAGTGAAGCCAGGAGGAAGTGACTACCCTACAAAAAATTCTCAGCTGAATACAACTAGACCTCACTAACCAATGGGTGACATGACAGTAGCTCCTTTTCTGTAAAGTCTATAGGTTTACCGTGCAAAGTTGTAATGTGTGTCAGTTTGAAAAGTGAATTCGAGGAAGTCTGGAGGAACCCCCACCTACAGAAGCTGTTTGACAGAGTTTTCTTTAAAGAATCTGGACAGATCTAAAGTAGGTAGCGTAATGATCTCAAGGTACAGATCCCCCTGAGAGGAGAGGGTTCCTACAGCAGTCACTGAGGTGATTTTAGGTAGGGTAATCTCTCATAATTCAAGTCGGATGGATTCACCGGAAATCAAATCAGCTTCCCAGACTGTGAGCTGAGGAGGCAATATCCCAGTGCAATTCTTCATTGACCTACATAGCATTTCTTCCTGACAGATCCCTCCCGCTCTTACCCATCCCTCCCTCTCCTCCATCGGCCTGATCTCTGGGGCTTCTCCCTGCGCTTTTGATGATGAGCTGCACAATATTCATCATCTCTGCCTCCAAAGTGGAGGAAAAAAAAAAAACAAGTGGAGAATCGAAAATTACACGACCTGAATAGAAAAAAAAAAATAAACATATCTACCCCAAAAATTGGAATTTGCCGGGAGGTTTGCTCTTTAGCTTTCCAGAAATGTAATTAAGCATCAGAGACAATCGCAAATCTGTGTGTCTCCCCCCAAAAAATGATCGCTTGATTAGGTATCTAGGAATGGGTAATTTCCATCAGTGATGATGTGAAATTGGGGTGTTGCAAGAGTGAATTGGACATGTGTGTGTGTGTGTGTGTGTCCTAACTTCAAACCCACACACACACACACATTTCAACTACGTGCTGTCACATGTGCAGACACTCATACAGATGTACACACACACACACAGACAGACAGTAGGCTCCCTCATCATTAATTCAGGAGCCATCACTCTCACCCTCCTTCTGCCCCTGAGAAGCTCTCAATGCTTCCCGGCAACATTATGCATATTTATTCATACATCCTGCTCGCTTTACTAAATGTCACCGTAAATGTTTCTACTTCTAATAAAACCATTTCTTTATGTTTTTCTTCTGTTCCCCCTGTACCGCCCTCCTCCTCTGTTCCCTCCGCTCCAGCTTTTGTTTGAATGACGAATATCCCCAAACGTGTTTTGGATTTGTTGTTTCTCCCTCGAAGGTCTCGAAACTTCAGAAGTGCCCGATTCTGCTAATTCCTCTCACGCTTAGTTTCATCTCCAGCAAACGCCCCAGAGGAGAGACGCTGCCTTTGTAGCAATTACACCAGACCTTGATCTGACTGAGCCTGCACCACCACCACCACCACTACAAACTCACCCCTCAAATGTCAGCACTGGATTTTTTCCCGGGTCTCCTCGGTTTCCTGTGTCCTCACAGAGCTGACTTTGGTTCCTGTTTATCTCTGTTTGCTTTGTTTTTGAATTCTTTCACCTGGTTCTTTCCCAACGCTGCTTCGCACAAACACGCACACGTGTGTTTCACATGGATTCACAAAAAGAAATAAAAACCCACAGGATTAGACACATTTTGAAGGTATGTCATTTATGCCAGCAAGCCTGTTTTTGAGTGTGTGAAAGATTCTTTGGCAAGTAATTATCAGCAGCTCCCAAATGTGTGACACAGGTACAGCAACTTCTATTATGTCAGAGCTGTATGCCCCTTATTCACGTGCACGTTAACCTTTCAGCTTGAGGCTGCCTTTGGAAGCAGTTGCCTTGGAGGAGGAGAAACTGGAACACTGCATGATTAGTAGGTAACAAAGTCTTCGAAAAAGTTCAGGCTGTTTTTCTAATCCGCTTTGTACTGCAGTAGGCTGGGAACATGCATTTATGTTTTCCTATTGGTGAGGTGAATACCGTATCTGTCATCTCATACTGAACTTAAAAGACCAAAGTGTGCACCACAGCGATATCCCCTCTGACAGTCTGAGTACTTGTTGTTTTCTTACAGAGAAAATACAACCAAGGCGAATAATATCAAGCACCTGTTAGTTTTTTTACTTGTTTTGCTTTTTAATGAATGCGTCCAAGAGATTCGATGGTCGGTGTCACGGCAGTAAGCAAGACCCGCAGTCCACCTGAGATCAGTGCAAGATGCATTGAAGATATGACATCAGGAAAAGCATCATGCACCCAGTTATTTAGGGTGGCAAGGCTGGAAACATCAAACCTGGCTGTGCAGCTGAAATACTGAAAGTCTCTAAATGGGTGGCCCAGTGCATGTAGTGTTATGTGCTGTCAGCATGTGAGGCTAAATCAGATGGCTAGGATAGTGGTCAGTTAAGTTGAGATGGGAGTTCAGCCCTCCTAGACCTTGTTTCCATGTCAGAATCATCACTTTGCTCATTGGTGAAGTGCATCTGCAGCCAGTGTGAAGAAGCAGAAAGTTTTTGGAAATTCGTATGGATGGATTCCACTCCTCTATGATGCCAATGTCGGGCTGCACAGGAAGAGATGTGCTCATTATGCTGAGAGATGGAAATGTAAGCAACACTGGCTTCCTCTCTCTAACCAAGTACGTTTGACATATTTCATTTTCCAGCCTCTTGAACTACTAATTATTAATCACTCATCAAAAACATTCACTCAGAGCTTGTTCTCCACGTAGAAAAACAACTTATTTTATTTATTCATAGAATTATTGAATCATTCCTTCATGTCTATAACCCCTCCCACCCCCACCTGAAATATATCAAAAAGTATGAAACTCTCAAGCTGATGTTAACAGGTGACTTTTCAATCAAACACTGGGGCGGAGTGCTCACTCTGACGTTGTGCCAGACACTTTGAGTCTGTACATTTCACTTGAACTCACTCGCTCTGGTGAATAAAGAGCAGGCTAATGAAATCAAGTCCACTACTCACAGGAGCCATAAAATGTCTGCTTTTGTACCCGAGCTAATTATTCATCGAGGCTGTACTAAAGATTAGTGAGGATATATACGAAGAAGCAAATCCTTTAAATGGCTCTTTTATTGTTCCTTTACAATCCCCCCGGCTCATTTTAGATATGGCACTCACAGGCACCCTTGTGAAATGACTCTAAGCCATTGTTCCTTGTGTTATCCTGGAGACACGAAAGGCTAGTTAGTGCTGCCTTTGATACAGATGCCCGGCACCGTTTTAGCATTTGTGTTATCAGGAAGACAGAGAATTACTGAGGCCGGGGTGGGAATAAAGTCACTTGTTCCTCCTTCTGTCTCTCTCTCTAGGAATAAGAAATAACAACGGGCGAGGTTTGCGAGCTTATCGTGCTGAATTGTTCCACAGAAACTTTTCAAACAGGAGACATCTCAATACATTTGTATAGCTGCACATCAGCCTTGCTTGTGTTTCTCGTAGAACAAGCAGGATATAATACACACCATATTAAGATTCTTGTGCTGCCACTAATGCTAGGAAGGGGAAAAAAGAGCAACTTTAATGCTGATGCATGGTAAGCTGAATTTATAGTGAATATAATGATTAACTCTGCAAAATCCTTGAATCAGTGCGCTCTGGTTATAAACACAGCTGTGCAATCTCAAAGGCTGCACAGTAAGGTGAGCCTGAGGAGCAATGGGTTGCTCTCTCTGAGCTGCTCGCCAGCTCTGTTGCCCCCTACAGGGCAGAAAACTGCCAGCCACGGACCTGCACACGGAAACCTCCGCTTATTGCAGTTAAATGAGCTAAAAACAGCGGAGAGAGCTCCAGGGAAAGCCCGTTCGCAAGGCTTTAAGGGCCAAACGAGTGCGTCTGAAGAAGCAGAATGAGGGAAGTCTAATTTCTAAGTTTCTAAAAGATTAAACTTTGCTTTAAGTTCCTCTTTTTGGAAAGTTGCACAATTTAATAAACGACTGAAGGATGTTTGAAAAAAACTTTGGGTCACCAGGGACTTCACAGCCATCATGAGTAAAACTGTCACTCTGCTGTCCCCTAAACAATCGGTTTATCTGGAAAGGCCTTGCTTCTCATGAATTATAGGTGGATAATAACAACAAAGGAATAAAGAAATTAAGGGACTATATTGTCCATGATAAGCCAACTTGATTTGGCTTGTTAGTGTTGCTTCTTACATCTCTAATGTCTTCCACGACCAGCTCACAGCTTCTTTGATCACAGCAGCACAACTTCATCGAGTCCACTTGGACCTCTATAAGCTTCCAGAAAACTGTAGCCCATTTGTGCTACGGCACTTTCTCAGTATGACTCTGTCGTTCATCATCAAGCTAGGTAACATTTTATGAAATAAATAAATAAATATCATTTCCAATAATATTATTATTACCAATAATAATAGTAATAATAAAACTTTTTTTCATGATTGAGTATAATGTGACATCCTGAAGAATCCACCAAAGCCCACGGGCAGGTAGAGAAAGGCAGCTGAGTGAAATCTGCATAAGCATTGCAGAGACTCACACACCGACACGCGCACGCCCGCGCGCTCCTCTCTCGTAAAGGGGCGTGTGTGTGTGTGTGTATGTGTGTGTGGCTAGCAGGGGACCGAAACCCTCTGCATTTGCATCAGTGGAGGAGCCGAGAGCGGTGGCACACGGAGAGAGACGGACGGGGAACAAGTTGAATTAATCCCATAAGGACTTTTATTTTTTATTCCATTCTGCTGTATTTTTTTTTTTTGTCCCACCCCCTCACTGAAGAATTCTCAACACTTCCTCCACACGCTGGTCGTATTGCAGTTTGGACTACGCGTGAATGAGAGCTAAACAGCCAGGGAGACCCAGAGAGATCCCCGGCGAAGGGACCGTGTGTACGCGGAGAAGAGAGAGCGTCTCCGGGTATCGGCTGTGCGCCTTTGCGCGGTTTGGATTGGACTGCGGTGCGATTCTTTCACTGCGTGTAGCCCAGGGAGGAGATTTTTTTTTTTTTTTTTTCGTGGGGGGAGGATACGATGGCTTGCTTTTTTTGGGAGCTCTGAAGAAGATTTGGTGTCATTTTAATAGGATTTGGGGGAAGCCTATCGGATCGTACACTCCGCTCCACTCGTGTTGAAAGTGGAGAGGGGAGGGCTGGATGCCTGCAGGTTTGCGAGTCCTATAGAAGCAGGTGAATGCAGCTTGTTTGTTTGTTTGTTTGTTTTTTTGTTTATTTAATTTATTTAACTCGTGTGAGAGACTAAAAAAAATATTCTGCTGTGAGTCCACTTAAAGTCAGAGCAGTCTGTCATCGTTTATAATGAGTTGGCGTACAGTTTTTACACATTTGGCTTATATGACCATTTTATTTTTCTACTGTCGATTTCATTGCTATTCATACACTGGCTTACTTTCTTGTAATGCAGGAATTTAGAGTAGAACATGCTGTGTTTGCTGAGCTTCGTTCCTTTTTGGGTCGTGTGACTTAGTAAGGGCAGCCTTGAGTAGCCGACTCGAGGCTATACCGTAATTTATGCTTTAATTGATTTCCTTTAAATTTTCATAGTGCCAGCTTAATGGAGTCACTGATGTGGGGTGGTTATTAAAAACAGTAGCATCTGCATAGCTCCTGGTGGGTAAAAAGCATTCGAATAATACAATAATTATAAAAAACGAAATAAAAGAGAAAGACGGAAACACTTTGTAGAGGGAAAATAGGCCCAGAATAAGAACTTCGATATAAATGGGCTTATATCTGAGCGCCGTTATCCGTGTTTTTAGGACTTGGAGTCACAAAGGGGAACTTGTGCTGAAAACATAGTTCTGGTTTGTCACATAAAGGCATCAGTCCCACACACAATGACCACATCCCAGGGAAATGCCCCCTACAATACTGCCTAAAATCCGGGCTTCAGTGGTAGCCTGTTCTCAAGGAATACCATTCTGCTGCTGCTGCTGCTGTTCTTGTTTATGGCGAGATCTCAGACAGTTGCTGTCGGGGTTAATGTTGTGTCGCTACATCTTGCATTAATGTCAGGCTCCTTGTTGTCACAGAGAGCGGAAGAGAGCGTGAGTGAGTAAAAGAGAGAGAGAGCAAGCGAGAGAGTCGTGTCACTTAACGGACCGCTGGTGCTCTGCGACTCAGTGTGCCGCTCTCCTTACTTATAAAGACGCGACGCCTCTCAGACATAGGTTGGCTATTTGTAATCAAGCCAATCACCAACCTCTCCCAGTCTCCACTCTAAGCCTATTGAAGCAAAGCGGGTCACAATTTGGGGGAGAGGGATGAACCCGTGCCTTCAGAGTCTTAATTGTGTCAGCTAATGCGCTTTTAGACACTTTTTTGGGAATGTCCAGTGCGCACGGAGGCGACACGCTTTCATAGTCTGCTCACCTCTCACGTTTGTGCTGTTCTGTTTTTTTGTGCACTCCACAGCCAGGGATTACATCCTGCCCGGTACCTTCCGAAGGGCCAAGGACGCAAAAGACCGGGTTGGAGTGGCTCATTCTTCGCCCGCCTTGCGCTTTGGCTTCTTTTGGAGAGGATATGGCAAGGTCGGCGCTGGAGAGTGGAGAGCAGACGGCGCAGGCGAGAGGAAACCGGAGCTGAATGACAGGATGCCAGCGACCTGAGCCCGCACTCAGATCACTCCTAACTTCGTTAAGAGACACTTCAGCTTTATTTGTAGGACTGAGCGGAGAGAAGAATACTTTCCCGGGAGGAAAAAAAAATCTTTTGGAGGAGTTTATTTTCAGAGGATTTTGTTTTTGTTTGGTTTTGGGTTTTTTTTTAAAATACCTATATACTCGTAATTTTATTTTTTTTCTGGTCATAAAACAAGGATGCATTGTGGATTAGTCTTTATCCTGTTCATGGGAATCCTCTCGGTGGTCAAGGCTTTCAGAAACGGTAAGTGTGACATCTGATCTCTCTATAAATAAAGATTTTATGTACTCTGCAAAGCTACTTAATCCCGGTGTTTTTTCTGAAGATTAGCCCTCACTGATCTCCGGGCAAACTCACAGGGCGCTCACCTGCTCATTGTACCAACGCCTAAAGAAAACCCCTCTGAGATTATTTCCGCGCGGACTTAGTAAAGTGACTTTACTGATACTCATCTTTAGCCTTCTTTAACACTACTTTTACTCCTTCTATGGTTTCATTTGTATTTCTGGGATCTCTTTGATATTCCTTGTTGTCCTATGTTAGGCTTGTTATCTTGTTTCCGTTAAAATATTTTCTACCAAAAGGCCATTAAAATACTCCTGAATATTTGGTTTCTTTTCCAGATTTTTTTTTGTTTTTTTAAAGACCTGAATTCAACAATAAAGCAGCTTTTAAACGAATTCAACTACTTTTTTACGGCACCCAGGTTCTTGTGCTCCTGGTTAAAAAATTTCTAAGTCAGGATGAAGTTCAAAAAGTCAGCCCGACGCTGGGCTTGCACAACTTTCCTGGTTTCTATTCTCGGAGGTTCTGTTTCGCTTCAGCTTTTATTTTCCGCTGTGAAACACTTCGGAGGGGGAATTCGTTAGGAAAGCAGGCTGGAGCTTTTTAAACAAAGAAATAAAAGCAAAAGGAACTTTTTTGTTAACCAGTTGACACTTTTACATGCAAGATTAAAGGCGCATGACTGCAAATAATCAAAATAAATAAATAATAGTTAATAAAAGGGCGTCTTCTCGTTCGGTCCTTTGTGTTATATGGATCAGTCAGCAAAGGCTTATCATTTTCTCCTCGTAAAGTGTGGCAGTGTAATTTAAGCGTGTGCATGTCACAGCATGAAATTAACGACTAAGTGAATTTCATTCGCTCATTACTGATAATTTTCCATCACTGCGTGTTTCTGCTGTTGACTAACCCTCACTGCAGAGTCGCAATCTGGTAAAGGATGATTATTGTTCCCATTGTAAAGACAGATAAGCATGTTTGCGACATCTCGCAGAGCAGCGTTTTTGTTTTCTTGAATAACATTTTCTCTCCACACTCACACCAAAACATTATTTCTAAGGAGAATATGATTTGTCTGCAGCGTGTCTTTGTTAGAGAGATGGTCCTGTAAAGCTCGCTGTAGTAGTCCAAACTGCTGTGTCTCTCTGAGCTGCCAAGGATGTCAGTATCACTCTCTTTTGTTTCCGTATCCTTTAAGAACTTCTCTCTTTTATTTTCTCTCTCCTCCCCGCTGCAGATATATGCGGAGGCACCATCAGAATCTTAGCTGCCAACTACCTCACTTCGCCCGGATACCCCACGTCTTATCCTCCTTCATCGAGATGCGGGTGGGTGATCTCGGCGCCTGGTCCACACCAGCGGATCCTCATCAACTTCAATCCGCATTTTGATCTGGAGGACCGGGAGTGCAAGTATGTGCACCGCGCTGTCTTCTCTATGAAAAACACATGTGCAAATACAAATGCTCGTTCATTCAAGCGAGTTTTGTCCCAGGGGGGCCCAATTTGATCGAAAGATAGGGAATTAAAAATAAAATTTAAAAAAAGCGAGACCTCTGCCAAAAACAGTAAATGTGTGCTTTCATTCTATTGGCGGTGGAAGGCTCACCTACAGATTTAAGTTTATTTGTATTTGATGTACAGGCACTGTTACAGTGCTGTCTGTAACGCCAGTCTGAATCCCACTCGTCCTCTCTCCTCATGCCTATTGCTCATGAAACCGCGCCATCTAGTGTCGGAGGTGGGCTCGCTGAAAACTCTGTTATTGTAATCCAGCCCTGGCACTAGAGGAGTAGGAATGTCTCGCCCCTGCCATTTGGTTTCGGAATGTCCTTGATTTTCGTCTTTGTGGAGTGAAGTCACCAGCATTTAATACTGATTTGAATTGCTGTGCTTCTGCAGAAGAGAGAGCGATGCGAATGGGGGGGGGGGGGGGGGGGGGGGGGGGGGCGCGCGCCCCC
>VUQR01002082.1:0-10326 GCA_015108515.1 Hemichromis elongatus | reverse complement strand
GCGGGGAGGGGCCCCCCCCCCCCCCCCCCCTCCCCTCCCTCCCCGGGGCAGAAATCTCCCTCCTGTCAGTCTCATATTTCTGAATAAGGGATTATTGTGCTTGTTGCATAAAGGGTGGGGTGGTGGGGGTGTGCAATAATTGAGTCTAAACAGCCAAATTCATTAATTTGATTGTTGGCGATGGCAGATCTCTCGACAGTGTAATTAGGGGAGCTAATGGATGGAAGCATGCTAAATCCATCAATGCTAATGATAATTGCAGTTTAGGAAAGCGAATATGCTTACGAACGTGTGGCCGGGGCTGCCGCAAAATCCGAAACAGCTACAGCGTCTAAAAATACGTCCAACCGTGTGGGGGTGACACCCAGAGAGGCCCACTGATGGTTGCAGCTGGGCCATCTGGGTGGGGAATATCCAACTTTTCATCTATCTTTTTTATCTCCATCCATCTACGGAGAAGCATGGTTGGCGAGTTAACCAATCATGCCCTCCGCCCCTCGCAAGTGAGAACCACTTCTGAAGCCTTCGGCCCCGATTCGCTGGCGGTTTATTCCGCTGGATGTGCTGCCATGCTCCGAGAACGTAAACTCGTGCAATAATTTTCTGTGGTTTGCAAAGTTAAGCTTAGCTTAAAACAACCTCGTGGTTTTCATTTATTTTTTTTCTGTTTAAATAATTAGATCTCTCCCTCCAGTTGAAATTTAAAAGTCAGAAAGTTCATTAAGGTTAATGTTTTGAGCAGTGAACATTAAGACGTAGGCTTGGTTTACGGCCTCATTTTTTTCCCTTACTTGCGTGTCTGTCCAGGCAAGGGTCATTTAAGCTGGACGGGTGCCCAAGGTAAAAAGGAACCTGTTATTCTAGGCTCGGGTTAATGAATGTCACACGCAATGGGGATGCAGTGAGGGATGGAAAGTGGAGAACGACAGATCATTTTATTTAAGCGAGGCATGTCCCGCCCCCCCAGGCTCGGAAAAAGTAACTCAGAGATCAGCTGATCTTTGCCCTCCTCCGCTCACTTATTCAAACCTTAACAATGTTTTACCAAAACCCCGAATGGCAGTTTGTTCGACAAGTCTCATTAATACGTCGAGTCCCCGGGCCTGGAATTTTCTGACAGCCAACAACAAGCTCCTTTTTCCTGTTCAGTCTCCCCGGGTGCTGGAGAGCCGTCCCAAGTCTGCCGTTTAGGCAGTTCTACTTATGGTCCCCAGAGCTATTTTCACATGTTATAGGTGACATGTTTTCATGTTAGCTCGCAGACAGAGAAATGCTTGAGAAAGGAGGTCAGGCATTTGTTCTCTATGCAGCCGAGGCAAGGGGCGATAGCAAAGAAAGAGCTCTTGTTCTGGGCAGGGGGGGGGTTCCCGCAGCAAGCTTGAGCTTATAAATGGTCTGATTAAGAAATCTAACCAATTGTGTGAGCCTTATACAGTCTGTCATCGCGTTATTGCATTGCCTTAGATTGCATTGCTTTTGTAGAACCATATCAAGCAGACATTTATAGAGGGAGGACAGATTATTTCCATGGGAAAGCTTCAGGCAATATAACTGTTATATTGTTAGGCCGGTGGTTTGTCGCCTTCTCTTTAGCTTTGTGAGGAGGGCTAATGTTCTCGTTTGACACTAGCGGATTGCTTTCTCTCTGCGCCTGAAGAAAGAAGGCAGGCTAATACATTTGAGTCGGTGAAGCGAAGGTCGTTGAGAATTACATCGCCCCCCTACCACCACCACCTCCGCACCCACCCACCCCTTCTTTCCCTCTCTTTTTCCCTTTAATTTCCCCACTGGATTGGCGAACCGTTTTCACTATTAGCACTGTGGTAGGCAGCTAACTGCGTGTGTGTGTAATTATCTGTGTGTGTTGTGGTGTGCTAGCAGGCCCACCCAGGCCCAAAGCAGACTAGACAGATAAATAGGTGCACGGCTCAACTAGATTGCATTGTCATGGGGAATAACAACAAGAGCAGCAGTGATGCAGCATAAAAGGTCATCGCACAGGCTCCTGAGAAGAGGAATCTGGGTTTAGTTCGACAGGTCAGTGGGACGCAGACGAGCAGCAAACCCCCCGAAACTATGGGGAGGTTTATAAGTAGGCCACGTTCATGTGCTGCCTTTAATATCTGAAATCAAAGTTGTTAACTGTCCTCTGTCCCCCCCCTCAGGACTCACCCCAGAGGTGAGCACCCACAGGTGTTTAGAGTAACAGATTAGAACTGCATTTAACACAGCTGGCAAAGGGAGAGACTTCTGAAGGCGTCAAAGTGCCCGGCCAAGCATTTTCCCCTAATGTCTTCCAGACGATAAGGGCCCGGATGGATTCTCTGCTAGAGAAGCGGAGCATGTGGAACCCGGTGGCGCAGAACCGCTGGAGTTCTGGCTGATGCACCAGTCATTTAGGAACAAATAGAGACATTTTGGAGTAGGAGGTCTCCTCTCGCGTTCTCTTTCACAGCGAGGACCCCCCGGGGCGTATTCTCTCTTCCATTTGCATCCTCGCTCCCGCTGCGCCGTCTTCACGAGGGCCATCCAAGCTGATGATGATGATGTGCCAGGGTGGAAATGCAGTAAACAGCTTTTCTCGGTGTGATCGGAATCGAAATAGAAGTCCAAAATAAGCCTTTTTCATCTCTTTGCTTGGAGGGGTGAAAAGGCGGTCTGTGAAGGCTGACGAGATGAAAACATTGGTTAGTTAGTTGTCTGGCTTCTTTTCACACGCCTAATGCTGTGCGTGCACACGTGTGTGTGTACGCGTGTGCATGCATACAAGCACATAGAAACTATCAGTTGTACTGCAGCTTGCTCTTCTTCCCTTCTTCATCGCAGTGATGCATCTCTGCATCAATTTTTTAGGCATCTGGCAATGCTCAGCTTTTGGCAGTTGTGGGGGAGGGGGTGGGGGGATAGCTGCAGAGACAGAGGCTCTGAGGTGAATTATAAGTCTGCTGATAGAACAGAGCAGGGCCATGGGAAGATTGATGTTCTCTTTTGTGAGCTGGGAACCGAGAGGAGAGGAAAGGAGAGGACAGGAGAAGAGAGGAGAGAAGAAATTGATTGTGTGTAGACTCGAAACAAAGTGGGAAGAAATCTTATTGTTGCAGCTTCCTGTCAAAAGTTAAACTCAAATGAAGAAAATGCCTATGCCAGTAAGAGTTTTGAAAATAAACTCTGTTTTCTCAGGTGAGGCAACGAGTTTAGAATCTACTCAGTTTAAGTCCCTTCAGTTTTATTCATATAGTGCCAAATCAGTCACCTTACGGCAATTTATATTGTAAGGTAAAGACGATAACACAGAGAAAACACCATCAATCAAATGACCTTCTACAAGCAAGCACTTGGTGACAGTGGGAAGGAAAAACTCCCCTTTAATAGGAAGCAACATTTTGCAGCCATGTGCCATTGGTAAGATGTGACAAAAAACACCTTGTAGAAGAGATGCAGGGATTATGAATAGCTAATGATTAAATGCAGGCTTGTGTATAAACACACAGAGATGGGAAAAAGGTGAAAAGAAACCGTCAGTGAATCAAACCAACCCCTGTGGACCACACCCATCCTCAGAACTAGTATAGAGCCAACAGGGTGTAATAAATGAACCCAAATAAAGAATTTGCTACATCAGCAGAAAATATGGCTGAAGAAGAGATATATCTAGTGAACCCAATCTTTTTGGTCAGACTTTGATGACAGTTGTAATGCAGCAACATCGCCCGTGTGGAGCGACATGCTGAAAAAACATTTTGAGTGTAAACATCTGGCTCTCCAAGGCTGTTGGCAGTCAGACAGCTGTGTTCTTGGTATCAAACCTTTAACCTGACACGCTAAAGATTTAAAGGGAAGAAGAAGAACAATGCTGTGTCTTGACAGCTCCATATCACCCCGGATCACCCCATCTGAGCCGGAAGACAAGCGAAGCCATCCATCCACCGCGCTGCCTCACGAGACCCAATTTGGAGCGCTGCCACTTCTGTCCAGCGCTACAGTTAGTTACCCTCTGTCCTCGCCTCTCACATGTCAGTCCCTCTTGCTCGCCTTAATGTTTTTGCATATGAAAACCCGGCGGGCACTCTCTTTCCCACTTCATCCCAGACCACTGCTGGTAATTCAATTCCTGTTCAACAAAAACATTTTTTAAAACTTTGAGGCAGGTGAAGGAAACCATTTAGCAGAAAAAGGTGTCAAAGGGTACATGTTGATACATGTGAGGTCTCACCTGAGGGATTTGGTCCACCCTCGCCATCATTCAAAGTGTAAATCGCCTTTTTGTGTAAAATCCCACGCATTAGGGGAGTTCGGAATCACTAAGGAGGCCCGGTGTTTTGACAGTAATTTGGGAATCAAGGAAAACTATGAAAAGAGGTCGTGCTTGCCAGAAGGCACATATTTTCTTCTAAGGAGACAGACAGAGCATGTGCACAACTGATTGTGACCACACACTCGCTGCGCCTCACACACACATATATCAAAATTTGTTGGGTTTTTCTTTTTAATATGCTATGTGTGAATTATATTTTATTCGTCTGGCTCCTGATTAAGATGGAGGAACGGTGCCACAGGCCCTCGTGGTTCGGGTATGAATATCCGCGATAAGTGGCCTGGAGAGCGGAAAACTTGGCAGGATATTGGTATTATGGGCAATTAGGAATGTTGGAAACCTGAACTGAGATCTGCTTTTGGAGCAGCACTCAATCTGTCACTCACAGTCAAAACACAGCACGGAAAAGTCATCCCTGCACGCCGTTCAGACTTGCACACACACACATATATGCAGGCACTAGAGTGAAAACCGCAACTCAGACGCATTTAATGTACACCTTTAACAAGTGCCTGAAAATACTCGCACCCACAGATAACCAGGGGCTAGTTAGACCACCCCCGATGGCCAGGCACTTGGATATCTCCTCTACCAGCTTAAGTTTCACATGCTAGAATCTATATGTGTGTGTGTGTGTGTGTGTGTGTGTGTGTGTGTGTGTGTGTGTGTCCTATTTTGAAGCTGTTTTCCTCTTCGCCTCCTAAACTCTGCACTGACTCAATTAAGTGGCTTCTCCCTTCAATAGCCGTGGGTCTGAAATTCCATTTGAATGCGATGTTCAAGTGTGTGTACGTGTGTGTGTCTCTCTGAGTGTGTGTGTTTAATAGCTTTAGCACCTGCTCGTTCTATACACCAATCTAAGCCAAAGGCCAAAATATAATTACATTGGAGTCCCATATTATTCTGTTATAGAACAGGCTCACTGTGGCTGTTATCCTGTGGTTAAACAGCAGATAGACAACTGTTCAGCTCAAGTTCACCAGTTAAAGCAGTTACATAAATCTGACCTCGGTGCTGCTGATAGCAGAGAAACCTCTGCAGTGTGTGTGCGCATTTGTGTGTGTGTGTGTGTGTATGCTCATTGCACACCGATATAATGAAAGCAAACTCTGCCCACCTGTTCTCTGAGTTTTAACCTGAGACCTCATTAGCACACAGTGTGTTATTTCCACCACATAACCTGCACAGTATGTTGTGTTGCTCTGTGGTCCTCGGAGAATGTGTGCACATGCATGTGATAGCAGTAACAGTCTGATTTGCAACCTTACTTATCAACTAAATACGAGACCCAAAGAAGAATATGATTTATATACAATATTGCGCGACTGACACTCCGTCCCTGTGTCCTCTCTGTTCAGATATGACTATGTGGAGGTGCGAGATGGCACCGATGACAGCGGTCAGTTGGTGGGGAAGTACTGTGGAAAGATCGCCCCTTCTCCGGTCGTCTCGTCTGGAAACCAGCTTTACATCAAATTTGTGTCCGACTACGAGACCCACGGAGCAGGCTTCTCTATCCGATACGAGATCTTTAAAACAGGTGGGTGACAGTTTTACACAATAACAGTATTTTTCACATTCACATTTGAAATATATATCTATAATAACAACTATATTTTGTGTTTTACATTGCTTTAAATTGCTGTCTTGCACAATTTCCATCAGCAATATCAATTTGTGCATGCTGTTATTCAAGGACGAGAAACTAATTTCTCCAGAGCTCCTTTGTTGTTTTTAACAAAAAGAAAAGGGGCTGCAGCAGAGTAACAAACAACTGACAAAACTTACCTCAAAGCAAATGTAGTAGACAGTATATTAAAGTTTTACAGAGCCACTGTGATGTCACCACTTGTATTGTTTGCTTGTTTTTGGGTTGACTGTAGCTCAGAGGTAGAGCAGGTCATCTGCTAATCAGAATGTTAGTGGTTCCTTGGGCATATGCTAATAACCCCAACATGCTCTGCAATGCATCCATCGGAGTATGAATGAGTGTGAATGTTAGTTAGCACAGAAGAAGAAGAAAGTGCTGGTGTGACAGGGTGAATGTGGCATGTAGAAGTAGAAGAGTAGAAAAGCCCTACATAAGAATCAGGTCATTTACCATTTGTTTACTGGAGCCAGAAGGGGCCATTTTTCATTGAGTTATTATTACCTACTATTAGCTAACTTAGTTAGCAACTTTATGGGAATTTAACTCACTAAAATTCCTCTTGGATGACTTGTTAGTACAATAATGAAACAAAAAACCATATCACTTGTCACATAATTGCACACAAAATTCTCCAAAAGACGGTTTACGGCATGAAAACTGTCAAGGGGCCTCGTTGTGTGGCTTCAATTAGCTGAGGTAATACCTCGCTAGACAGCTAGCAGTTATAACCACCTGGGTCAACACACACCTGTCACTTGAACTGCAGATGTTCTCAATCATACAGCGCTTTAAGCCCTGAAACGTTTTAACTGCTGGGTAAGGAGAAAAAAAAGGTTATTCATGAACTTTGCAGTAGAGATCCAAAATATTTTATGCCACCCTCCCTGGTGTATGAGGCTCGGCTCGCTTTTTGGAGACAACCTCAAGTGGCCAATATTGGAACTGCAGTTTGGAGCACTTTAGCATTGGCGTCGCATTTCAGCAGCTGTGGTTTGCTAAACCGTTTAGTTGCCACAAATTCATACTTGTGTTTTCCTCCTTCTTCGAGCAAGCTTACTCTGTGATGATCGTTCTTCTGCTCTTATTTGCATTGTTATTACATTTAAAATGTCTGAGCTGACATCTTAAAGTAGTCGTTGACATCTTGCTTTAAGCTGAGAGAACGCCGTCGCATGCCCCTAATTTGTCAAATCTATCAAACACGGTGCAACACGCTATAAAAGCTGGAGGAATAATTCTGATAATGAAGCAAGAAAGAGCCCCTCCATCTAATTTCATGGTTTGTTTGTGATTTAGTCAAGGCATTAGAGCATCAAATTATGCAAATGCAATATGGCAAGCAATATGCTTCATTCAAAACCAATGAATCATAGTCCCATATGTTCCATAATTGTAGCAGTTTTCATCTGGGGTGAATTATTAGACAATAAGCATGGGCATAATTTGCTAAGCGCTGATTTAACAAATGTTGTTTCAAGTGTTGGTTTATTGTCAGATGGCAATCCACAGCAAGGGTACGAACCAGCTATTATAACCTCTGATGTGCTAGTGGTGGAGAAAGTGATTTCAATCCACTTAGCAGGGCTCTAGCAGAGGAAGCACTTTCAGCACCACAGTAGTACGCAGTTAGTCATGTTCCTCCCTTAATACTTAAAAATAGGACCTGTGGGTAATTTTAGGTGGGAGCCAGGTATGTTAAATCACAAATATTATTAGGGATGTCTATCTTATCACACCGCAGCATAGCAAGAAAGAGAATTTCCTGTTGGGTTGCTGCCTTCCTTTGTTTAGACTGGAGGAAGGAAGAGGAGAACGGCGTATCTAGAGAGTGAGTAGTGGGCAGGCAGGTGCTACAGGCTCCTTTTATTAATTAACCCTAGTAGCAGTCTATGGGACAGAACCCCATGACCCCAGGAGACATGATAAATAGCCCAGCAAGGTTCCTCCTTCCTTTTAATCTGAGCGAGTGTGTGTTTGTGCTTGTATGTCTGGGTTTGTGCATGTCACCATCACAGTAGGGCAGCTGGTAGAGTGTGGGTCCATTTACGAGATCAAAGCGACACTCCACCTCGACATACGCGAACCGGTCCGCACGCACGCACACACATTCCCCCCTGATAGGCTAGTTAAATCTGTTACATTCTTTCCACGATTAGCTTGGTATTTCCCAGTCTCATCTATTAGCCAGGACTGATTATAAATGAGGCGTGTTAGGGGCCCTTTGGCGATAGGGAGGAACTGCTGAACACGCTCACAGGGAATACATATCTAGCAAGAAACGTGGATCTGAGCGTGGACAGAAAGCAAATCGGGGCCAGGGTCAAACTTTTTCATATGAACATTTTTTACCCAGTGCTACCCCCTCCCACCCCCCTCGCAGAGAAGAGCACTGTGGGTGTGTCATCACTTTCTTAGTAGATCCAGTGTTTTGACTACTGTGGCGCTGGCTCCCGCCAAGAATGGGCTCTGAGATCAATTAGCAGCTCTGTTTGTTGGAGTGAGGGTGAGAGAGAGAGAGAGAGAGAGAGGACAGAGCAGAAAGAGAGATACAAAGCTAGCTGATTAGCGCAGCTTATCAACACGCACGGCATTAGTTGGGAAAACATTGTGTTGGCTAACACATGTAACGTTAATGATGATACACAGATGCTCCGATAACGGATGGAGAAACGGGAGACTCACGCCCGTGCATGACAATGAAGGAAAATGCAAAGAACGCAGGCTGTTTATCACTGTGATTATAGGCCCCGGCTCACTGGAAGTCAACCTTGGGGGCTGCCGCTGCCTTTTATCCTGGGCTTAACACAAGCAAAGGTCGCGCGTAAGATAAATATGCTCGCAAGGCAAACATATTCAAGCGCACAGCCTCCCTTTGGGATCATATGCCAACTTTTACAAGTATGTTTATATGTGCAGGTTCACTCACGTCGGCTGTAAGCTGTGTAGTTACAAATTCACAAACACTTGAAAAATCCTGGCATCTGTACCCCTGGCTTTCATCAGCGGCATGCCTGCAAAGTGTCTAATTGGTAGAGAACAGGTTGTTTCGCAGGCTCTCTATGGCCGCTTCTGCTTCAGTCTCTTCCCCCTCTCCACTCCTCGGTCCCATCCAACCATCTTAATTAGCATGGGCTATTTATTTTATAGCCCGCAAATTGGCAGCTTCGCTCTGCTGGCTGAGGTCTGGCGAGAGGCGGGAAGAGCTAGATGGTGGTGAGGAAAGAGATAGACAAGGGGCAGAAGTCGGAGAGGGAGGAGTGTTTGGCCCAAAGGGAGCTGTTCAGCAAGCTGCTAGTGTTTGTGCGTCTCTACAGAGGCATTTGACGCCCAGATAAAAATAAAATGTCGATTAAAGAAAATGCGCTGGGAAAACTATGGCCTCGACTTGCAAAAATCGCGCAACATTGCGAGCGAAAAGCAGTAATGTGCCCCTCCCCCCGCTTCAGTGTAAACTGAGTTGACGTTGGATTACCCACCAATGAAATCAGGCTGCTTTTGTAAGAAGAAGACCTGTGTTTATCCTGTCATCTGATAGAATTGCACTTAAAATCCTCAAGTGGATTCTGGAAAGAACCGTCCTCTCTAAGTGTAAGCGTGCGCACACACGCGCAACATATGTTTTCTTTTAGCAGCTCCTCGGTTTGCTTAGAGAGGCTCCGAGGCTGGCCCAGCTCCCATTGAAGTGGGAGAGCAGGCAGAGATAGTGCCACTGGAAGCCCTCACCCCACACACACACAGCTCATCCTAATTGCTCAGCAGAATGACTGCCTGTTGGAGTGAGGCCTACCGTGCCATACTAAAATATATATGTGTTTGTGTGTGTGTGTGTGTTCTCGTGCAAAGGCCCTGTTTATCATGTCATGGAGATGTGGTTGCTTTTACTCTGGGCACACACCTGTGAAAACACTTTGAAGGTGTGTGCGTGTGCTGGGTTGGACCTAATGGGAGGGCTGCTTTTGTGGACGACACACCCCGATGGCAGAGGTCACATCTGGAGACGCACTGTCATTGCACACACAAGCATGCACGCACACAAGGCCCTCATGGAAACTCGAGACCGCGAATCTCTTTCAGGGGAGCCCGAGGGATACTGTGTCCCCCGCCCACCCCCATCCTATCAGCGCTGTGTCATCCATCCCTGTAAGTGAGGAAGGCAGGGTGATGTCATAGACGCATGGTAAATACCACGTCAGTTGTGCAGAGCCTCAGGGTGTGTGTGTGTGTGTATGTGTGTGGGAGAGGGTAAATAGAAACCTGCCTCTTCCATCTGTTTCAATGACAGACACTCCACAGGCTCCAGGTTAATGTTTGATTTAGTGTGGAAGGAGTTAATTCTCCACCGGCAATTAACCCTTCTGTC
>VUQR01002077.1:16053-39469 GCA_015108515.1 Hemichromis elongatus | reverse complement strand
TTAATGTGTTAATTGTTTTTCCTCACCTTCCTGTGCAGCTAACACCGTGGTGACGTCTTTTCAGTAGTGTGTGTGAGAGCGTTTCAGTGGTGTGTGTGAGAGATAAAATTTCAGTAGTGTGTGTGAGAGCATTTCAGTAGTGTGTGTGAGAGCGTTTCAGTAGTGTGTGTGAGAGATAAAATTTCAGTAGTGTGTGTGAGAGCATTTCAGTAGTGTGTGTGAGAGCGTTTCAGTAGTGTGTGTGAGAGCGTTTCAGTAGTGTGTCTGAGAGCGTTTCAGTAGTATGTGTGAGAGCGTTTCAGTAATAATGTCCCTTATGGCACCTCATAGTCTGGTGTCTTTGATCAAATCACTGACAGCTGTGATTCCCTATCTGTTCAACCTATGTTCCCTGTTAATCACATAGCGCCAAACAGTGCATCTCTTGCTTAGGCTTTGATATCCCCTCCCCTAAATACTTTCCCTTACCAGGAAATGCTACTCTTTGAGATGCACTAATGTTTTCAATTAATTGGCGTCATTAGCGAAGCAGCCGACCCACAGTGTAGGGAGACATGATAAATGGACAGACCGAAGGGTGCATACAAGATTGAACCCTTGTTGTTTGGCAGGTGGATGTTTGTCAGAACATGCAAGGTATCATTATCTCATGTTTACCAAATCTGACAGGGTAACATGTTTACCGTCCAAAGAACAGGCTGCACATATTTAAAACTCTGAAACAGGTTGAGAATTTCTATATTTCTTCCATTATAGACTGTCAAGCTTGCTTCTGCAAAGATCATTGACCTAAATGAAATATGTGAGGAATACAGTATGAGTGCACAAGGTTTTTTGTGGTTGTCTGATTTTCTGAAAGCTGGTCCATGCAGGAGTGTGTGTGTGTGTCTGTGTGTGCATGCATGCGTACATGTGGGGGATATATCGCGGTATTGTACCTTCAGTCTCTATTAAAATAATGAAGTTGAAATGGATCCCATGCTCCTCTGTCATGTATCTAGTGTATATGCTTATTTATCTGCCCATCCCCATTATTCTTTCAATAACACATGTCTCTCACTTCTCTGTGCTCAAAGGTCATGTGGGAGCAGTCTATCTCAGCATCATCACAGCCCTCAGGCTCCAACTGCATCTCAGGAGTTTTGCTTAAAAGATGATAAGGTGTAGGCAGAAAAACAGTCAAACTGAATGTTATTTAGTATATGAAAGCTTTAGGGTCAAAAGCTTATTGAAGTTTTTTGCGTTAGATACAAGCACTTATTTATATATGCACTCTGCTGGGTCATGGCAGGAGCACAATGGTAAAACACAGCTGCCATGTTTGCGGACGTCATTAACACTCTAGTCATTTCCCATGGTGTTTCTGCTGAGGTCAGAGGTGAGTGGTAGCCAAAGGGCAGAGAAAAAGATGTGAGAGGCCAAAGAATATATATGCTTCGCACCTCTAAAGGTGGCCTATAAAGGTGCTGCCAATCCAATAAACAGGGCATGTTGAATAAGGACTTAGGAGCCAGTATTTTAAAAGGTCAACAGAGTAGTCTTCAATGATAGCCCCATTAGCAGTTTTAAGGGATCGGACACCTTGTTTGGTGCATGTCTCATCTGAACTACGTGAAGTACCGTGGCACCAAAGTCTAGCAGCAGTTCTACAGCATTGCGACATTTTTTTATACTTATAAATGAAACACTAGTTTCACTCAGATTTCATTGTTGTAGTTGATGTATTTGACTTTTGCCATCAAAAGGACGAAAAATGCTGCTGTTTCCAAAATCACAATAAACTCTTGGCAATGGAGAATCTTCATCAGCTGATCGTGCTGACAGTTCTACTTCTTGGAGCTAGGCTGATTCAACGCACTGCTTGGATTCCTCCATCAGCTCACACATAGGTCATCCAAAAGACTGGCTGGTTATGGTTAATGGCTTTGAATAAAAACTAGGGCTGTCAGCGTTAATCGCATTAAAATGGCGTTAACGTGGCAAATCTCCGGTAACGAGTTAACGCAGATCACCATTGTGTGGGGCTGGACGACGCTAACGCGTTAATCGAGTTAGCGTGGGAAGCTCAATTAACGTGTTAGTGCCGTCCAGCCCCACACACAGGCGATCCGCGGTAACTCGTTACCGGAGATTTGCGTTTACGCTATTTTAACGCGATTAACGCTGACAGCCCTAATAATAACCACCCACTGCACCACTTACTGGACATGCAGCTAAATAGGTTGCAGTATCCTTCTGAGGTCAACTGCCACAAGAAAAGATAGAGATTATCTCCTTTTTTAAATGTTGAATGCTTCAATACAGTAACTGTAAATTAAAATTTCCATTTTTATTCTTATCCAAAAACTAGTTCTGAACATCCCCAAGCTTCAAGCTCCATATATTTGCACAGACGCAATTTAATTTGACTTTACTGCTTTATGATCAGGTGAGGTCTTTATATTCCTAATATAGTAATAATACATTCCCATGTCACATTATTCATAGTAAAGGATAAAAAAAAGAGGGATAGCAACAAAATACACTGGATGTTTTTATAACAGGTTTGAACACTAAACCTGTTAAACCATGTTAACATTAATTAGTAGGGAATATCATTAAATGAGATTAGAATTCACAGAGCTGAGCTTCCTGTTGATTTTCCTCCACATCAATGATTTAACTAATTAATTTTATCTATTAATATTTATGCATGGGGAAAAATTATTCATTAATGAAACGTCAGAATTGAATAGATATCTTTTCTCTGTTTCATCTTGACGTGAGGGTGTTTTGACAGTTCTCCTCCCATCTGGAGATCTTATAAGAACAAGAACAGACTGCTTATGAATATTGACATTTCTCCAGTCCGGAAAATGGGCAATTTGTATTGAATTATTTTAGCCTATCAAGTATGTATAATTCTGAATTGATTAAGTAAACTTTAAAGATTGATTATCTTCCACGTCCATATCTTTTCGCAAATATTTCTTCCCTGATCTGAGCCCCGTTTTTTTCTTTTAGTGCCACTTCAATGAACTGTGCGGTGACGGCTTGCTGATTATTCTAGGACAGATGGTTCTCCTCATCAAATTCCATCTACAGGTTTTTTTTTTCTGCTTATCTAGCTCCAAATTAAAACCCACAGTGGTGTTAGTTTTATAAATATGCTATTATTCAAGCACCTCTGAGTTAGCGGGGACCCACCAATACCCTTCAGTAGACCTACAAACATTCTTTTTGATCCGGTTTTGAGCCTCATCACAGTTTTTAAGAGGGCATATTGTAATTAATCTCTTCTACTATCTGACTGTTAGATCTTTCCTTGCTAATGTTGTCCTGCTGGCCTGATCTGGGAAACATTAGTTGTTTTGTTTTGAAATGTGTCAAGCATGAAGAAACCATTAACAACTAAGCCCCACTGGCTGCCCTCCGGCACACCATTTCACATTGCAGCTATATCTATGTGATCTTTTTGTCTATTGTATTTCTAATATTGTCTTCCCAAGGATAAATTCCTTTTGATATGCGCTTCTTAGCTCACTTGAACCCCCTGTGTGAATCAGGTAATTCTATAGCCTTTGTAATCATTTCAAAGCAATTGACAGCAACAGTAGTCTGCAGTGCAGAAAAGTACCGTAGTTAAATATTTTCATTATTGTTGCACAAAAATCCCAAAATTCAAATTAGTAACATTCTCTATTAGAGGCTTGTATAGGAAAAACGCATACATTAGATTATTACTAATCATGATAGGACAGTTGCTGCTGTAATGTGACACTTTTTTTTTTATTAAACATGTAATCAGAGATTATCGACACAGCAATAATATCCCAGTGGCTAATGATATTCGTGTTTCTGTGTGTGTATGTGGGGGTAGGTGTGTGTGTGTCAGTGTGTATGTGCTTTCTTTGTTTTCCCCACTGCTAATGAGTTGACCTCAACCCCACGCAGCCAGGAAAAAATATCTTTAAAGCACTAAGCACTGTTTATTATTTAAGTGTCACCACCGCTGTCCAGGGTATTGGTGGGATACGTTTGTGACTTTCTTTATTCATCTTTCTGCCACCCCGGTGCTGAGTCCGCAGGCCATTAGTTCTGTAGAAGCAAAGAGGGACCAACCGTGGAGTTGGTGAGGTACTGTAGGACTTTGACGGCACAATATCTCACTTTCTGAAGAATATTACTTAACTGGAGCTGTGAAAAAAAGAGCTAGTAATGAGAGAAAATTCTGTCATGGAGGCAGAAGCTATACTGCTGTGTGAGGATTATTTCCACGGAGTAAGGTAAAGGCAAAGGACAACCTGCATTTCACTTGTTAGATCCATTTCAGAGAGGCAAAAGAGGTAAAGAACAAAAGCTTCAGGGCAAGGTCATCATTTTTGTGCATGTGGCACACAGAGAGAATATCTGTGTAATAGTCTCTGGTGGCAACTGGTGTGTGTCTTTGTATGTGCGCCTGAATGGTTCGTGTGTGTGTGTGTGTGTGTGTGAGATGCGTAGGGAAAAAAAGCAAGTGTACGAGTAAGTACAAAGGAGAATGAAAGAGAAAGATTCTTGGAGTCATTTATAACGTGGCAGCCGTGCTCCTTCCATCTCCCTGAGTGTGTGGCTCCTCAGCGGTGTGTGTAGCCTTGAGGGAAACACCAGACAAGGACAGAGCTGGGATTGCTGCTGACGCTTTGGCAGGGGAGATACATCTTGTAACACAGCATGCTAAATGACAAAATGATATCTCATCAGAGGGCCACCCTGTGTGTGTGTCTGTAGGTGTGTGTGTGTGTGTGTGTACGCATGCATCTCAAAGAGAACGTCCGCAGACACCTCAATGTGTATATGCTTTCATGGAGGAGCGTTGTAGCATGCTGTTTGTAGAGTAAGCTTTGAAAAAGAGTGCCGGGCTGTTCCTGTTGTACTCCGCTGGCAGAGGGGAAACATTGCAGGGTTTCTGCTCTGCAGTGACTAACTGTCGAATATCACAACATCTGGATAAGTGCTAAAAATTGTTTATGCAGCCACACTGAATGGAGAATAAATGTTTATCAGCCTGCATCAAAGAATCCACAGAATATCCACCAAAGAAAGAGCACTACAGATTGCATATAAAGCCAAGCAAATTGCAAGCTTGTTAGATTCCACGCCAGCGGCATAATACAAGCAAGATGGTCATCCCGCCTTTCACCCTTCGAAGAAGCCATCGTGGTGGTACCAGCGGGATCCAGAGAGCAACCAGGGCAAAGGTACTCAAGGGGCGGACAAAGCCCAAATAAAGCTTTTAATGCGCTAGCTATTGATCCCTTCACTGAAATAAACTCAGGAGTATTGGCAGGCCCAGAATCCCACTTTGAAGGGACTCCATAATGAAGCTGGTCAATGCTAAGCTGTCCTCAATCAATCCCCCACATAACAGTTAATTACAAGTGAGGCTGCCATCAAGCAAAGACGGGAGAGAGGTGGGCTGAAGCCAAAGAGAGAGAGAGAAAGAGAGAGGCAGATAGATGTAGGATGAGCTTTGTTAAGGTGAGGGGGTGGAGGAAGAATATTGAGCGGTTTGGGGCAGGAGATATGAAAATGAAATGCACTGAGTAGAGTGTTTGGGTGTGTGTGCGTGTGTGTGATTCTCTGGTATTTTCCCTATATAGGCTATATAATGGGTCTTTCTGATTAGGTTCTATTTTTAAGTCAGTATTAGTTTCTAGCTAATAACACTAGAACAGGTACAGCAGCCTGCTGCGTATGTTAGCCTCAGACCACGCATTCACACACGGATTAATCACTGAGGCTAAAAACATATTTGTTCTCTCATCATCTGAGTGTGACAGGAGTACAGCTAATCTAAATGCTACTGGGGAGTCTTTCTATTTATATATCACTTATTTAGAGTCTTGAAGGGTGAGACTTTTGAATATATACAAAATATATAATTTCTAAGTATAATACAGAAGCAGTCTGTTATGTAGCTGCTGTAAATAATGGTTGTCTCAAGTGGACTGAAGCTTTTTGTATATGTCTTTTAAATTCAAGCAGTTGACCTTTATTGAATCAGGTATTTTTTTTATTCCATTTCTAAACCTCTCCTCTGCATCTTTCCTGGCAAAAAAAGTAGTTTTATAACAGTGTATGTGCTTTGAATGTGTAATGCGACCGTAAACATTGCAGACAATGCAAACAGCTGATGTCACTGGTAGCACAACACAGAACTATCTGCAAAACCAGGGGTTCAAACACTGAGATAGCTTTATGGCTGCTGCCCTATTTGTGGGTGTGTGTGCATGTGTTGCGTGTGTCTCCCAGGCTAATGGATTTACTGGAGATGGTGTCGGGTATTTATTACCACGTGTAATTGAATGCAATGATTATCGTTGTTGTGTAATGTGATTTTAATGTGGCAGCGATGGTTATGTATAAGGCCTAATGACTTTGCCTCCAAGGGGGTATGGCTCCCCAATAAAAAAATAAAAAATAAAAAAAAAAAAGTAAAAAGTGGAAAAATTAATCAGAGTGTGATTTTAATTCCTCTGTCTTTCCCTTTTATTCTCAGGACAAATACATTTAATCATTTAATCAGTGTGCTGCTCATTTAATCAGACTGCTTCCTCAATAACGAGCTTGCCCTTTTTGAGCCTTTGTTTACATGGCCAGTCATTAAGTCAAAGGTCTGCGCACATCTTTGTGTTTGTATTCTGAAGCTATTCATGCTGACATCAAGCCAAAGCGAGAATCATAATTGCTAACATATTTCTCCAGGAGCTGACTTAGGATCTAATGTTTGACCGGACAGGTGCAGAAAAAACGCATTACCCCAAAGTCTGAATAACTGATAACCACAAACAGAACAGCAGGTTTCCCCAGGTTTTACAGAAACAGTGAAACTTATGGAAACTGTTGGTTAGACTGTATAGTATTTATGGCCCTATTCCACAGCATAAACCATCAGCTGTTAGTACAGTCCTACTTTTTGACCTCTTAGTTTAGTTTGCACCACTCCAACAGAAAATTAAAGCACCTCCAAATGAGAAGTTCTTGTAAGCAGCTGCTGCAGAAATTGAATTCACAAAATGTTTCGTGACACTATGGTGTGAGTACAAGCTGATACACTACACACAAGCTCGTGTTACACAAAGCTGGGGCTTTGCCTGATATTATTAGTTTTGCATTTGGGCTCTCTGCCCAGAGTAACAGTATGGATTTTTGCCTTGGCTCTCTATAATTGGATGAGTTAAATTTCTCCATTCATTATATGTGCATCTGACCTCCGGACCCCTGCAGCTCCTGTGTTTTATTAGCACTCTCATCCCCTGATAATAGGCAACCCGTTCACTCTCAAGCACATTCTCTCCTCCGAAACAAAATCAACTCTTTCTTTTGACTGTCCACAAAGACACTGAGAGACAGAGGCACAAAAATAGCAGATTTAAACCATCAAAACCTTCAACTTCGAAATTTTAAGGATGTCCTGCTGAATCCAAGAATAGCAATTGTTCTCCAAGTTCTCTTGAATTTTTGTTTATAACTATTATTTGCAAGCAAGCATCTTTTGTAATCAGGCATCGTCCAATATAAGGCTGGCATCTTACCGTATATTTCAGACCATAAGGCGCACTGGATTATAAGGTGCGTTAAGTGAAAGAAAACAGTCAGAAAAGTCAAACTTTACACAGCTCAATTCTTCTTGCTTCCTCCACTTCCATACCACTGATTCATTAATTATGAATTCATTGGCAGCTGCTCTATTCTCATGTTGTTGCAGTATGTTATTGACTAACCTCGTATTGTGGATGGATTATCTCAGTTGTTCTCCTGACTGAAGTTTGGTCCATTTACAGCATCCTGCCATGTGATTGCATTTGTCCCTAAACATCAGGAACCCTCAAGTTAACTTTTAACGAGTGGAAAAAAGTTAGCATTTATCCTCCAGCTTCACTGTGTTTATGTTATGCTAACATAGCTGTGTCGCTAGCGATCACATAGCACATCATTACATGGTATTAACATGGTATATTATGGTTAGGTGGAAACTAGCGAGCTAACTTCCTGCTAACTTCTAACTCCGTTAAATTGAATAAATTCAGTTTTCTGGATGTTAAACTTAATTGTTACACCTGGTAAAGCAGCAACGCTGATCATTCTATTAAAGATTAAAGAATTTAGACAGTTTTTAACTCTCGGTGATGCCGCAGTGATCATTTGATTTTGGGACCTGAAGGAGACAGAGTTTTGGACCCAGATTACTCCGCGAGGCTCCTGACTATGGTAGCCATAATGCTCTGACAATCCATCAAGCCAGTGTTGCCAACTTAGCGACTTTGCCGCTATATACAGCGAGTTTTCAGACCCCCTTAGCGAATTTTTTTTCTAAAAAGCAACTACAGACAAATCTGGCAACTTTTCTGGTGTAATTGGAGACTTATGCTGACTTTTTGACGTAAAAGCAAGTATCACTCTTACTCTCAACAAGCAGCGGGTGCTGCTGTGGGCACCTCGCTCGTGCCAGAGCGCTCACAGGCAGTGGATAGTCCTCACGCAGCAGTCATGCCCAGCTGCTGTCAGAGCAGGAGATGTTCACCCCTACACGTCCAAACTGCAAATGAATCGCGCATGAGCGAAGTGCTGCTCCTGCGCTGACTTGAACGCAGCACAGAAGCAGCTGTAAGTGAACATTTTTCTTTGTCTAAATTGAATCAATGCACTAAAATACTTAATATTTAATATATGCAAACTTAGAAATCTGATGTCCTTGGAGAGCCTTAACTCCATCTTGTACATCCGAAATGGACTGAAGTTGTCTGGTGAGGATTGCTATGAACAGCAGCTGCCTGATGATGTTTTGCAGATTTTTGGCACATCAGCTTTTTGTCTTTTTTTTGTCCATTTTGATTTTTAATGTAGTTTGTTAAAAAAAAAATATTGTTAAAAATGTTCTTTTACTGTTACTTTTTGTGGATCACAAACACACACACACACACAAAAATAACTCTTTTGTAGTTCTAAATATATGCATTTAGGGTGTTATTTAACTTACTTTATGTCTCTTCCATGATGATATTTTTCTCTCCTACAACTTCAGTTACATTGCATAAGCATGACCAGTTATGCAAATTAGGCAATGATGCCATGTAACGACTTCTAGCAACTTTTAGCGACTTTTTAGACAGTCAATAGCGGTTTTCCTGACTGAGGAAGTTAGCAACACTGTATTAAGCGGTGCGGCTTAATAGCTTACCAAAGTCATACTAACTCATTTTTTTGACAAATTTTTAAGCGCCGTATTCCACATAAAATCGGTTCGAGGTCAGTGAACACAGCCAGAATTCATACATAAGACGTACCGGATTCTGAGGCGCACTGATGATTTTTAAAAAAAAATAAAGGATCTTAAGTGTGGAAAATACAGTAATTTTCAAAACTAAAATGACTTTTTTTTTTTTTTAGTAAAATCACTACTTTAATCAGTTTATACAAATAGGGACCCCTTTTTTCAGTAAAAGGTGAGTCAAATAAATCAAGACAGTTACAGATGTTTTCCTCGTGGTTCTGTAGGACAAAGGTGAATTGCAGCTCAAGCTTTCTAATCCTGTTACAGCCACGGGCTTTGCATGCTCACTGTGGTCATGTATATTTCATGGGAGCATATATATCTAACAGAGCCATGTATACCATATGTGGGTATGATCTATGGATACTGACAACAGTCCTTGACATTATATGCACAATTACTCTTTGCCCCAGCAGTAAATCCTCGAGTTGAGCATAATAAACAAAAAAAGAAGGGAATCTGCCTGGGGGGTATTCAGCATGACACAAGGTCAAAGCCATTGTTGACTTCATCTGCAGCTTTATACAAATAGCGCAGATTGAGAATCCATTTGTCACTGAATATTTCACAGATAATGTATGCGGCAACAAATGCCGACACCCAGCAGCAGTGGCATGGATATCAAGGGAGGAGAAGGTTTTTATTCCTCCGTCCAGTAGTTCAGGCTCTCACATTCAGATCTCACTCCTCCCTAAACGACCAAGTGACACCTTATTGATCGCAGCCATCTTTCAAGGCCAAGATCTTAAAGCCTTGTGTGGCACATTCAATGACCTGTGTAGACAGTAATGTTGTTGGCAATGGCTCTCCGAGGATCTGATGAACAAGTATCTTTCTGACTACTAGCTATTGGATAAGAGTTTCTGACAGCTGCAGAACAATGCTAATGGCTGCTCTCTTGTAGCAGCCAATCTGTAATCAGCTCGGCACTCTGCTATTAAAACTTCACAGCACCAATGTATGCAAACATGAATTCCATTCCACCAGGTCCCAACAGGCAGGCCTTAAAGTTGCAAACTGTCTTACATCACAAGTTACTCTGCTGACACTTAATACACTTTAGATCACTCATATAATCCTGATATCTACATTAATTAGTTGGATTTATTAGTTGGCACATGTATTTTTTTCTCATTTTTTGGTGACATTAAACTCTTTCTACCCACTTTCAACACTCAAGGGTTGAAATCAGTTTTTACAGGTCTTTTTTTCTTTTTTCAAGTTGAATAATCTGCTACCACATAGTCATCAGTAGCACAGGAACCATTTTTTAACAGACTGTGTAAATATCCTTGTAGGCTTTGATTGCCTGTTTTCAGAGATAATTCAGTTTGTCAGTATCTAAACGGACTTTGAATTCTCACAAGGCTTCTCGTCCACATAAAAATCCACATTAAAAGCAAAGTCTAATGTAAATATCAGTGCAGCAGTGATAAAGTGCACCGTCAATGCAACGAGAATGTGAATGAGGTGGGAGATTTTTTTTTTTTTTCGCTTGACAGAGAGTTTCCAAAAGGAGTTTTATTAGAGTGTATGCCGTCCAGCTGTGTACCAGAAAATGTCCCTATCTTCCAGTAAAATCACAGTGGGTGCTGTCATACTGTCCTAGAAGTTTTCCCATTAGCCACTATCTGTGGACACAGTGTGAGATTTTTTATTTATTTATTTATTTATTTATTTTACACACATCATCACAAGTCACCCCATCATCACTGCAGTTTGTCTCACTGCTGTTTGGTTCAAGAAGAAATGTTCTGACTTAATGAGCTGCACAGTATCACAGAAGAAAAAAAAAATAGAATAGGGAGCATACTGTAGTCTATGGAGCCTACTTTTTCTTTGATTACTTTAGTTGTGTTTCCATTCAGTGCATTACATCCATCACTTTACATTGCTTACTGTTAAATGGTATAATTAAATCACCTCACTTTATCTTCTGAATGATCGGATCATGCGGTTTTATGGTATTCTGTTCTAATGGTGAGGATGTAAAGTATCTACAGTTACTGATATTAGAAATCAACTTCACATGTGCTGCTTTTGGTTAATTTTTCAGGTTATTAATGTGCCCACTGGCTACAGCTAAGAGTGCTAATCAACCCCTATAATCTACAGTTTTGGATCAGTCACTTACCACATGTTGATATGAAATGGGAGGTGTAAACAGTTTGTCCCCACACGGAGTTCAAAGGCAGTGTCTAGCTTTAAATCACCTTGGTTACAGCAAATTACAGTCGTGATTGGATGTCATTGCAAAACACACATCATCAAAGTAGAAAGTAGAAAACAACCAGAGAGATTTATGATCAGTTCCTTTGAGTTCATAAGTGGATATGTATGTTGGTCTGTAAACCTCAGTGTATTTCAACCTAGCAAACATTATTGCACAGGTGAGGCTGTGTGCCTGACTCAAAAGGGGTCCTGGTTGGATACCAAGAAGCTATGATCATAGACTGAATGGATCAAATATAAATGTTATTTAAGTGACGTGTTCATGTCTGATATGTTTTATACAGTAGGTTAATGCAAAGACGGTATAAATTAGATTTCTCTTAGAATTAGGTTAATTGCAATTGATGTAAATCTAATCTCAAAGGCAAGTGAGTGGGCGATCGTTGATTCAGAGCTGTCTTGTTTGACTGACAGAAACAAATATTTAGGGAGTGTCATTGATCTTGCTTCAAAAAAAAAAAAGAAATGCTTGATGGATACACACTAACTGAACTCTAGTGCTGATTCAGACTGACCTTGGAGATGCTGTGGATGTCAGGATGTCTCACACATTCTCATTGACATGCAGCTTATACCACCAACAGCACACACATGATATGTGATGAGAATGGCAACACACACAATATCAATAACTGAAATATGCCCGTGTGTATCGGCCCGCGCATGTGTTCACATCTGTTTATTTGAATTAATGGCAATGCACGCTGCTCTGCAGTAAACACTGAAATAGTTTGAATAGTTTTCTGTGTATTACACTCCTGGAATGCACAATTTTTTTTAGTGGACTGTGATTTGCATGGCAAAATAGCTTGTACTGCTGCTAATAAGGAGCTGTTTAACTGAAAAAAAGAACCTGTAATCCTAATTCTAATTGTGATTTTAAGGCTTCTGACTCTGTGACCTATTTATGGGAGTAAAGAAAAAAGTGAAAAGAAATCCAAGAAATCTGATGAGAAAGAAACATTTCTCAGAGCAGAGCTGTTTGCAGTTACACATTTCCAAGGACTTAACAATTTAACAATCACTTGATTGTCAAGTGCACTTGGTGGACAGTGCAATTAAGTTTTGCTTTCTTGTTGTAAAGCTGTTGTTTGTTTTTTTCTTCTTTTTTGGGATTGTCATTTTGAAAACACAAGTTGATCGATGCATCAAATAATGTCCCGTTACTATAAAGTGTTTGAGCATATTGATTTCTTTTTCACTGACTACAGAAAACTGGGGTCATTAGTGAAAAAAATATCATTGGCTGGCCACCAGATATTACTGCATGGCCACAAGATCAATAACTCGTTTCTAGGAGTTTGTAATGCGTGGGAATGAGATAATTAAGTTGTGGCTACGAGTTAATAAGGCATGGTAACATGATGACTAAACTGTAGCCACATCTTTATAATGGGCACCAAACAAAGGGGAAATCTGCTTTTTGTTGACGACTGTGGGGCTAATATCACAAGAAAAGGGGAAATATTTTATTTTGGATTAATTTTGAGATGAATAATAGCACCAAACTGCAATTTTCAGGCATGTCAATTTCAAGATATCACATGTTTTGGGTTTTGGGGGAGTTTTTGGTCACACTTTGTAACCTGCCATACGGAAGTTGTGAAAAACACAGAGGGTGTTGCTTTGGCACAGGGTAGAGAAAAAGTAACAGGATGGATAAAAAAAAAAACCCAGCACCTACAGTGATAGAACACCTAAGTGCTACCTGTAAATAAACAAAACTGCCATCACAAAGACAGCAATGTTTATTTACATTTAATAATAAAAAAATGACTTGCTATTAGTAGATTTTGCATTAAAACGTGTTTATATAGGGATGGGGTTGACAGGAAGTGTTTTTATTTTGGAGGGCAAAGCAGTAGCCTGTTAAGTGTATTACTGCTGGTGTTTCTGTAGTAATTTTATAAATGATACACTTGAGAGAGATGTACTATGCAGTGAGCTTAATGGGTTAGCAAGGTTTGTCAGGCTTAAAGACAGAATTTCCCATTGTTATAGTTTCATCACTCTTTTAATCTGGCTACATCACAGTGGTAACTTATGCTGAACACAACTTGGTACATAATTGTGCTGTTGACTATGTCGTGTACAGGCGAGACATGTCACAAGACCAAAGTAGAGCTAGCTAATTGTAACCCCAAAAAAATATGCGCAGAGTCATCAGAAGTACTATTTAATCTAATCAGATTAAAGCAGGAGTCTCAAACTCAGAGAAGCTGAGGGCCACTGCTGGCACTGTCATCTCATTGGAGGGCCACTTATTGTTCAAGTAGAACAAAAAAAACCAAAAAAACCCCACAAAAAACAAGAAAACATCCACAAACATCCACAAATATTTCTTTTCTTTATTTTAAAAGTTGCAGAATAAAACAAATATGCAAAGTTAAGCACATTTTCCCCCTCACTCTTAACTGAAGCCTTTCGTTGAACTACCAAATAAACTGGTGCTCTCTTTCTGGCCAGACATGTGGCTGCACTTCTGCTATAACTTTGTTAATATTTAACAAAATTAAAATGTAGACATAAGTGTACACATTAGTTTTTGGCTCCTTGTGAAAATAGTTTTCCTTATAAATAACTCTCACTGAACTAACACAGTTTGTACTCTCTTGTTACCTCGGCCAGCTCCGTGGCTCTGAACCGTGGTTCATAAGTCACTGCCAAAAAAAAAAAGCAGCTTCTACTTTGTTACAGAAATGTTGTTTGTGGCTCAAGATGACATGTATCATTCATGAGAGATACATTTGACATATGTTTTACATATTATAGACCAACAAGTTATTTATAGCAGTTTAAATCAGTTTTTGGCAGATGATCACTTTCAGGCACAAAACCAATAATTAGCTTTACTGTGTGAAATATATTTCTTTACTTCAATATGTGGGCCGCAAGTAGGGGTGACATGGGCCGCAAATGGCACCCGGGTCGCGAGTTTGAGACCCCTAGATTAAAGAAAAGCACATTTTTGGTTAAAAATCATCTGAAAGTCCACAATTTCCAAATACAGTCTGTAACAGTATGTGACAGTAACAGTAAATCAGTAATACAGCAGGGGAGAGAAGTACAGTAAGGTTACACCAGTGTAAACTGTTGTAAAAATATATTAAAAGCTAAAGTGAAAGATAAAAAAACTGACAACAAATTGAACCACATCTTTCCAGTTTTTCATAATTTGAAATCCCCTCACTCAGCTTTTTCTCCTTGTTTATTGTGAACAATAGATAAAGGGTGAGATACATCTCTCTGTGTCTGTGTTACTATATTTCTTTCCTATTTCTTAAGGGCATGACTGTCAGATGCTGCTCATCTGATGTAAATAGCTTTTTGGGCCTGAGACTTTTTTTGTCGTCTACTTGTGCAGTTTCCTCAGTTTATACAAGGAGACGCCATGCAGAGATTTGCCACGTTTTAGCTTACGGCTTTCTTATTTTGGATATATTTTTGAAGATTTAACTAAAGTACAAATTGTGTGGGTTTTATGAGGGCCAATAGTAACAAAGATATAATTAGTAAAAGTAAAAAAAAAAAAATGAGGAAGAAATGTCCAAAGAAAAGTTTTTGAAAGGCCTTCAGAAAACCTGGAGAATTAAGAAAGAAAACTGCAAATTAAATAATTCAAATGAAAATCTGTTATTGAAAATAACTGCACTATATCACATACAAACCACCACAACTAGTGAATTGTACGCTCAAAATAATAGATACAGGAACTCCAGATTCAGCAGGAGAACTATTCATTCTTATTGCACTACAGGAACAAACATATTAAGGAAGCTGCGTATGGCATCATGCATTTGTTCTAACGTGCACAAAAAGACAAGAACTAAAAATCTGACTACTGTTTAAACAGGCTTTAAGATTTGGGTGACTTTGGGTGACACACGCAAGTATTTTATTAGGAGTTTATTTACTGCTAGCAAGCTAAGGCTGGCCCTTTTCATTCCAGAGAGATTTACTAGAAAACCTATCCATCCTGCAGGTTTTCCAGTAAATCTCTCTGGAATGAAAAGGGCCAGCATCAGTGTGTCTAATTCTGTGGAAGGAGTAACACTGCATTGTCTTGGACTCCATCTGGCAACAGTTGTCCGTGATCTGTTCTATGGAGATGCTGGTAAGCTAGAGGGCCACTCCATTCAGAGCCTTAAGCAGAGCAGTTTCATGCACCGCTACAACAAGTTAAGGGAGGCTGCAGAGCAGGAAAAGGACTACAGTCATTGTATGCAGATGCTGGTGCCTGTCGGCGTGACAACAGAATGGCTGGTAAAGCAGCTGAATGCCTCTGTAGCCTACCATTACAGCACTCTGCCTAGCCTGCAGGCAGGAAGCTTAAGACAGTTAAGGAAAAGCTGTTTAGCAGCTTATTTGTATTAACTTATTTGATTTGATACGTAAATATAAGGCATGTCTCAATTCCTAGGCCGCATTTGAAGGCCGATTACGTCATAGCCAGGTGACGAAGGCTGTCCCAATTCAAAGGCTGCTCCAAATGCGGCCGACAAAAGCGTCCTTAATTTCCCCAGATTTGAAGGATGAGTCAGGCATATCTTTTGTGGCCCAACCTATCCCATAATTATAGCGCTGAGAGACTGAGACTGAAGTTATAGTTTTCACACAGCTGAATAAACATCAAACAGAAAACTGATTAAACAGAAGTTTGAGATGGTAGAGAATTTACTCCAATGTCGTGTTATGTATTAGCGAGCAAGCAGCAGAGGGCTAAGTTTATTAAACTCCACAGAGACACCGGTGACACAAATCTGATGGCTAGACCGTCCAATTTCAGGCCCTCGCACTTCCAGCCTTCTCAGTCTTCAAAGGACCCCGTTCACGTAGACCGCAAAGGCCGGGTCCTCCGAAGGATGCAGCCTATGAATTGGGACATACTTATAGTAGTTTTAACAGTAGCAATATTACAAAAAGTACTTGACTTACTAAAAGTATTGACACCACTACTCAGTGTACAAATTTACTGTATAATTTAGG
Organism: Hemichromis elongatus; assembly: GCA_015108515.1. Taxonomy (NCBI): domain Eukaryota; kingdom Metazoa; phylum Chordata; class Actinopteri; order Cichliformes; family Cichlidae; genus Hemichromis; species Hemichromis elongatus. The sequence goes on along the minus strand of VUQR01002077.1, from coordinate 22,956 downwards.
TCAAAATAGAAAACTTCAGGTTTTGCATTTTAAATCATTCATCAATAGTGAATGCAAAACATTTACTATGTCTTTGACTGCTTAAGTAAGTCTTCTAGTCGAATGAGTGAAGTCCAGGTTGAGGACCTGAAGTAAGCAACAACTGACATTTTATAGAAACTACACCTTTTCTGACACTTCTGAATTTACTGCATGAGTTATGGGACTAAGCAACAGACCAGAATTGGAATCCAAATGTCTTGACATTTAATTGCCACCTGTAGGTCACTGGCTTAGCAATCCAAAACCCAGCAGTAGATCAGCTAATCAGACTGCTGACAGATTCCCAGCTTCTCCCTCCCTTCAAGTTCTCTCTCTCTCTCTCTCTCTCTCTCTCTTTCTCTCTCTAATTCTCTCGCTCTCCCCCCTGGCACCTGATGTCAGTGTGATGTGCCATGCAGGCGGTGATGATCTGGTCAATAATCAGTAATAAAGATGGTGTGCTGAGCATGATTGTGGAATGATTGGTCTGTCGATAGTGTATTGAGCAGACACACCGTGGGCCAGACAGATGCACATTTTGGAAGCAACTGAAAGGCAGCACTACATGGCTTGAAATGTGTGAGTTATATTAGAGCAATAAAAACACTAAAACACTGCAGGATTGAGGCTCTAGGCAGGAGCCTCAAACACCTTGCTCATGAACTTCCCAGTTTATTTTGGTAGATCATCTAATATAAAGTGAATACACAGGATGTGCAAACTGTAGATATACGGCACGAAACACGAAGCACCAAAATTTAACCCAATAAACCTGCAGTGGCAATCAAGACATCCCACTGCCCTCTGATGCCAAATGCTTACTTGCCAATTGGGTGACAATAAAATGAGTTACAGTTCTGTCAGGTTTGTTTACATCAGTCATGGCGTAGGTGATGTGCAGTGATGTTAAGAGAAATCAAATCATGCCCAGCTGGTGTCAGACTGTTCAGTGTCACTCCTGCAGAGATGAAGCATAAACCTCAAAGTGACAACAACAAATTTCAAAAGCCATCACAACATTGCAGTTGGACTCAGAGAGCGTCAATTAATTATAGGCACTAAACACCTTAAGCAGCAACCTTATTATCAGAAAGCCAGAACTTTGTGGAAAGTGTGATTCACTCCGTAATTGTGAACCTAACTGTATCTCCTTAACTATAGGAAAGGCTAAATTGGTAACAACAATGATAAATGTGATTCATCACATTATTCACACAGATGTAAAGTGAACAAGCTCTAACCTATGAATGGAGGAAGAAGTATTTTGCAATGAGAAAGAAATTGTTATCTGCAGTCTGAGTGAAATTTCAAGCTATCTTAAATGAAAGTACCTCTTGAAATTGAAATTTGAGAATATGAGATATTTTTAGTAGAAAATGTAACATTGTTTCCTACAATAAAGATATTTGGCTATAAAGCTGATTGTAAAAAGTGAGTGTAAAATGTGTTTGACAGGCGTTAATTTTTTTTGTTATGAATTTTTAACTTATGATTTTCTTTCTGTGACTTAATAGTAACTAGGCAGTCTCTTCAGCCAAGGAATCCTAGAAAAATAAATGTGATGAGAATGAGAAACAAAAATGGTTTAAAACCGTTATGCATCAAACTCTGTGTATAAGAAACCAAGAGTGTCGCTACTTATATTACATTTCAAAGAATAAAAAGTGTAAGAAAAGCAAAGTGGAGGTGCATTTGACTGATGCTGTTAGAATGTGAAAGTTAATCACACCATTACCTCTGAACTCAAAATGTACAATTTACACAAATTTGCACTGTCTTGTCAACTGTGGTCTCCTTTCCGGCCTCTATCAATTTAAAAAAAAAAATGTCTGTAATATAAGATTGTATCACAGCATTGCCTGATTTCTAAATTGAAGCACTCAATTCAAATGAGACAGACAAAGCTCGGGCTCTGAGGGATGTGGGCACTGCGTTAATGCTACTTAGATGGGCCACGGGGTTGCAAATTTTCACCACTGCACTCCATATTCCCCAGAGGAAATTGAACATTGTCATGGATGGATTAGCTCTGTAATGTGAGACACATAGCTTGAGCAGAGGAGACCAGCTAAAAAACGTTGGGCAAATGAGGGAGGGAAAAGGTATGAAATTCATTTCATACCTCTTCAGACACACTCACTTGAAGAGTGCCTTTCTGCAATGCTAAGCCAATACATAAGCAACTTGTGTGCAGTTTTCAGGTTATATAATGCTACTTTTAGAAGTTAGAACTCACATTTTCAAATCGGTGGTTACACAAGAACATATTGCAATCATTATCTAGAATATTGTACATGTCTGTGCATACAGTCTGTGTTATAAGCATGTGGTTATCTATTAGTTATTATACTACATAAATAGATTTAAAATAGATCAATTAAGATGAAATTATTTTTATGCCACTAATCTAATCTACATATTCAACAAATTTATGCTTTAGACTAGTCCGTGTAGCTGTTATCTCCCTAATAGCACTGCAAACTGTGTATTGTTTCATGTCTCACATAGCAATGTGATTTGGGCTGTGACAGGCAAGAGGTGAAGCTACACTTAAAAAGCATGAAAAGTGTGTTGAAAGTATAGGTTGCATAGATGACATCTATATAGACAAAGATCATCTCTGGGCAAGTGCTTTTTTGAAGATAAGAAAAAAGATTTTTAAAAAAAAATAAAGATGCCCACTTAAAAAATCCATCTGTACGCTGTTAACACTGCTCTAAAAACATGAATGTTTTAAAACACACAGATAAGATGCTTTCATAAATAATTATGTTCAAAATGTAAATCGTGGCCCAGGATTTAAAAAATATTTAGGAATCTATGCATTGTGTTGGTTCCCCTTTTGCTGACCTGTCCAGGTGTGGACTCCATAGACCCCTGAGGGTGTACTGTGGTATCTGGAAGCAAGATGATAGCAACAGATTCCTTAAATCCTGTAAGTTGCAAGCTGGGGTGTCCATGGATCGGGAATTTGGAGGTGTAGTCAGTCCTTCAAACCTTTCCTGAACCATTTTTTCTTCTTTGTGGCAGGACGCATTACCCTGCTGAAAGAGGCCACAGCCATCAGGGAATACCATTTCCATGAAAGGGTCTCTAACAATGCTTAGGTAGGGGCATATGTGTCAAAGTAACATCCACATGGATGGCAGGACCCAAAATTGTCCAAAGCATCACACTGCCTCCACTGGCTCTGCCTCTTCCCATAGTGCACCCTGGTGCCAGGTGTTCACCTGGTAACTGACACACACCGCTATCTGTGTGTAAAAGAAAACATGATTCATCAGACAAGGCCACCTTCTTCCATTGCTCTGTAGTCTATTTCTGATGCCCATGTGGGCCAATGTTGGTGCTTTCAGCGATGGACGGTGGTCAGCATGGGGGACCCTGACAGGTCTGTGGTTATGCAGCAACATACACAACAAACTGTGATGCATTGTGTAGTCTGACACCTTTCTATCATAACCAGCATTAACGCATTAGCCTTTGCTCCCCACATGTATCAATGAACCTTGGCTGCCCATGACCCTGTTGCTGGTTCACCACTGTTCCTTCCTTCGACCATTTTTAGTAGATGCTGACCACTGCAGACTGCTCATGCGCTTATCATATAAATTCCTAAACTTGATCAAATATACATGACTCGGAAGCATTTTAGTTAATGATACTGGCATAGATCCCAGCCACGAGCCAATCACTGTGGATTGAGGTAAACAAACCGACATAAAAGTAAAACTGCAACACTACAACAAAAACAACACTACAGCTTAATTTTTTTTTATGTGGGTATGGATTGTAGCACAAAGGGTTAAAAAAACAAAACAAGAAAGCATTTTCATAGTAAGCAACAACTCTCCTCTACGAGGACAGTTCCAGACACAAGCTTTATTTACCTGTTTTGTCTGTGTGATGGCTCATATGTGTGCCTAAGATGTGTGCATAAGATGCAAACATAATTAAAATGGCAAGCCTGGGAATGTAACAGACAGTACGGTGACAAAAGTTTTACTTTTTCTCTCTTGCCTCTATCTAATTCATTTACTACAGTGTCTGGTTTTCTGGCAGGGTGGTCAGAGATAATGTTAATCTTGGTCAGCAGCAGGGGGAAGTCATGCAGTTCCACACAACAAAACGGATTGGAATGATAACAAAATATAGTCAGAGGCAGATACGGGGAACTTATCTTGGCACTGAAAAGTTTGCAAGTGGCCATGTGTGACAATACAATCCTTGAGTCGCTCTGTTATGTTGATTTTATTGCATGTTACAATCTGATGCTAAACACTAAAACCTGACAGCACAAAACCTATATGCCTATGTTTTAATGTCATATTCCCATGTTTTCCATGTGCATAATAATATAAAATAATATACAATTTAATATGAAACAGGTTAAAAGTGTAAATGAAAGTCAAACCCAGGTAAGAATGGGCGAGAGCTGACAAGCGCTAGTTACCAGTGAGTTAAATAGACCAGGAGAATCAATAACCTTTTCTCTTTTTTAATTTCAGTACAGGGATCATTCAAGTTTCTAATTGACAACTCATCAGACTCCCCGCTATTATGACTTCATTATATCTGAAGAGATAAAAATTAATGAGTAGCAGAGGCCCTGGATGGATATGCCAAACTTAGCATTCATTTACATTAAAGAGGGAAACTCTCAGTTGGCCAGAAGCATATCTGTAATGACTTTAATCTACGAGAACTTCTAATTTAATGCCATAGTTCATTCATTGTTATTATTCTTTATGACCTTGTATATTTATTACTTTAAGCTCCCGTGTTCCAATTCCGCTTGATGATACCTCATTACGCACATTTATTCTTAATGTTTACTTTTTCTAAACCCATTCTTCTGTAATTTCTTGACCCCCTTTTAGTGCTGCAGTTCCATTTCCACTCTCTCCTTTCTCTCCTTCTCCTCCGACAGGGATAGGTTTCATTACTGTAGTCAATCTGGGCCCAGTGGACAGCTCCTCGGTGGCACTCTGCACCTCAATATAATCCTTTTAATTAAAGGCCTGCCCCCCCACCGCTGCCGCCCTGCTCCCGCCTCTGCCCTTTTCTCACATGGCGCCAGCCTTTTGTTCACCCAAGCACTCACCAGCTCGCTTCATGTCAAGCCACGCTCTTGCCATTTCAAAAGAGGAGACGTCACCTTTGTCTCTACCCCTTTCATGTAGCTTTAATCTCTGCCGCAATATTGCAAAAAGTGTTTTGTGTGCGTGTGGGTGTGTGTGTCAGAGTGACTGGTGCTGTCTGTGTGTGAGGTTCATCTAGCTTAGGGCTCATCAGGGTTAAATCAGCCTTTAAAAGAGCCTGATTGCCTGTGATTGGGTGCTGATAAGAGGCCAAAAGGTGGGGTGGCATTTAGGCTGAACTGTGCTGTAGATTCTCTATATTGATTCGCCATTATAAAAGCCATTCCCACCTGTTATTCTTCCCTGTGGTTTTGTTAATAGAAGGCATCTTCTTCAAACTTCTTGAATTTAGTGGTTTATGTCTTTCCTTTTATTTACTCTGTGTGTTATCGGGCAATGATCTGCCCATACAACCCTACACTGAACATCAGCAGCAGATTATTGTTACCTATATGCAAAAAAAAGGAAAAGGAAAACTGAGTCAATCAGTTGACTTGAGTCCGACACACTGATTACTTAAACCTAAATAAATTAATGTGTTGGATAACATATCACCGGCCATAATGGATTTTTTTCCACTTCTTTGTATCTGTTTTGTTTCGAGGGGGTTTTTGTAGTTTTGTTTTTTCATTCCACGGCCATCAAAGGAGCCTTATCATGCCATCATCATCACCCCAGCCCCCAACAAGCCCAGCTATGTGCTTGTCTTCTCCTATTCTGCTGATGACTCCCTGATTGATAAGAAAAACTTCTTAGCCCTCCCTCCACCCATCTTGCCCTTGACCCGTCTCCATGCACTATTCATTGAGGTTGTTAAAAGTCACATCGGGCTTGCTTGGATTGTCTGCTGTTTGAAGCAGGGGGGGCGTTATCAATCACACTGCAGAGGATCTCTCCACTTCCTGGCCCCCAACCTCTAGGGTTTTATGCATGCGTGCTGGTTTGCGAGAGTGAGTGCACTCTGTCCCGAGTAGACAGGGCATTTATTCACTCAACTTGCAAGTCTGTTGGTGGTTGGCGGCCATAGCTAAAATGGTCTCCACCTCAGTCTGTCTCGCTTGCTCTCTTGCTCTCTGTCCCATCTTTCAGGCTGGGATGTTAGCATGCGCAACAAGCAGCCAAAGCCTTGGCCCCTTTGACAGGCAGACTGTGGGGAATAAGACAAGTTGGAAAAGAGAAAGATGAAGGAGAAAAAGGACCAAGTCACAGTGGTGCCCTAGAAGGGTCAGCTCGGGTGTTGGCGCTGTCTCATTAAGAATCATGCAGCGCTGAGTTTAATGACCATGCACGGATGAACGACGAATGCCGGAGCCTTGCTGCAGACAGGACGCTGTCACGAAGTAGGAAATTGGAGACCAGAATGTCTATTTGTGTGATCAAAAGTACAATTAGAGAGATGTGGCAAAGCATGCACACAGCACTGCACATGTGTTTTGACCTTTCGTGTCACTCACAAATCATGCCAGCCTTCCTTCCATGTTGTCTCTCATTATGTTGTGATCGATCGAAGGAGACAACTGGGTTATTCACGAGCACCACTTGCAGGTCAATACGGTTCTCCCTATCTGCCTTCAGTGGGTGACTGTTTTATTCTCTCATTAAATGGGATTCGACACTGCCATCCTGTTTGCATTTGGCCGTATCTCTCCATGACAACCAATTAATGCATGTTCAGGCACCCCTACAGTAACCCAGACAAAGGATACAGAGGAATTCAGCCACACACGGGATGGCAGCTTGG
>VUQR01002076.1:9474-29679 GCA_015108515.1 Hemichromis elongatus | reverse complement strand
GTCACAAAAAAAGAAAATGGTCAATAAAATGGACTGTGTGAGGTGAAAAAAGTGACAGAGTGAATAGGACCGAGTTAAAAAAAAAGGAAAAAAAGGACAAGTAGGTGATGAAAGAAAAAATAACGAAGGGAAAAAAAAGGTGAGAGACAGAAGCGTGAGGAAGCTGGAGAGACCAGAGAGCTGGCACATGAGAAGCAGCTGTAATTTACATATGCTAATTAAACTTCAGTTTAGGTCACATGATCTTCATGTCAGGGGTCCCTCAACACCTTCTGTCTGACCACAAAACTGCTTCCTGCATCTATCCATCCTTCCATGGTTCAGTCTTTTATCCTCTAAGCTCACACGCTGTTGTCAGAGTAGGAAATGTGTCTTATAATTCTTTTTTTGTTTGAAGTAACCCTCGCATGCTTCTCTCGGTCTCTCCTGTCCTATAATCATTGTCCCCCTACTGTGCGTCTGATTCTAATGTTGCCATTCTTTATTATCCGCCTTAACTTCCTCATCTATCCCCCAGTTTCATCTTTTATCTGCGATTACCATTTTGCGCCTTACTTTCTTCTCTCCTTTTTCATTCTTCGTGTCCTCAAATGCCTACGTTCCATTCTGTAATGCTGTCACGTCTACGCAACTTTCATCTTATATCCACATCCATCTGGTTTTTATTCATTTTCTACAAGCATCACCAAGCTATGTTTGCTTCTTGGTTCATGTTCATTCCTCTCCTCGCTCTTTTTAATTTGTTTTCTCTTGATTATGTAACCATTCACCTCTTTGTTTGGCTGTCATATCGACAGCCTGTGTTTTTCCTGTACTCGTGTGCTTTTTCTTTATCATCACCTCAATGAATTCCACCCATTTTCTTCCAATTCTCTGCCTTCAGCTTACATTGCCTACATCCCTTGCAACTTTTCATTTAATTTCTCTCCCCTGCTTTTTCTTTTAATTATCCCACTTTTTTCAGCTGCAGTATCCCCAGAGTGTCTTTCATTCTTTTCTTTATCCCCCGTTTCATCATCCTCTCCATTTTCCTCATCTTTGCCAGACCTCATAGTCCGAAACTGAAAGTTTAGCCAAGGACCGATCTGCCAAAATACCTACTGCATTGGCCTAAATACAAACAAATCTACATACACATAAATGCACACACCCCTAGTATGTGTGGGCGCGCACACATACATACACAAGCAGGTTCACAGATTTTCATGCATATGAGCAAACAGACACAAACACACACACACACACCCCCCAAGCTTCCTCGAACCATTGCTGGTTTGTGAGCCATCTGTTCATTTATTTCAGAGAACAAACACACCTGACAGTACTGAGGAGCTGCTAAGTCCATTTCACTGTTCACTGAACAGCACAATTGAGTCGACTAGATGGAGGGATAAGCTGGAACAAAAACTTAACGCACCCTGAGGGGAATTGGAGATCGAGAACCACTGTTCCTGTCCGAAGCCATTTCTCTGAGAATCAGAAAACTGTATCTCTCAGTTGCTGTCATCTAACAAGATTCAGTACTGTGCTACTATATCACCCAGAGTTAATAGGACTTTGTCCTTCATGTCTCAAACCTCAGGAAATCCAAAGTTCAGTAAAATCACATAGTGGCCTATACTGTGCATGGTATACTGTAAACTTTTTCTTTAAAAGGAATCCTGTGGTGTTCAATAAAAACAGGAATATTATACAGTAAAGATGCACACAGTCAGGCGTTTCCAGTGTTTGCTATGTGCATTTCATCAACTCGGTATGCATTATTATCTTTCTGTAAAGACCCTCTTCCTCACAATGTATTCTAAATTAATTTTTAAAGATCCATTTTGCATGATCAAATAAACAGAATATGTAATTCCATACAAGTGTTAATTGTTTTTTAGTGGCTTGCAAAACACAGACGCTTAAATCACCTTCATAAAATTCACTGCTATAGATTCTGTTTCACTTCACTTTCACTTGAGCCAATGTGTAACTGCTGATTCTGCATACAGAGCCATATGCTTTGGATGAGGAGCTATATCTGAAGAACTATACCTCGACACTTATAAGCAGTATAACGATATAATATTAGTGGATTCGTATTTACGCATTAAAGTCCTGCAGCTCTGTAGAAGCTCCCCAGAATGACTCTGTGCCTTAACAATGCTGCTAGGTTTCTAAATAAAATTCATCTCAATTTTGGGATCTATAAAGCAGCACCTGTGCAGTGTCTTTTGCAAAGCAGGAGATTCCAAAATGAGACAACAGTGACTTGACAACTGACAACAGAAAATTCTCTCACCTGAGGATGATTTTCAGGAGCGGAGGAAGAACCACGAGGCAAATCCAAAACCAGTGAGTGCAGGAGAAGAACAGAGAGAGAGACAAGATGGCATTTTGTTAGCTTACATGTATCAAAAATACTGCATTCCATAAAGGATGATTTTATTTTGTTATTCTTTATATATTTTATTACTTAGGCCATCACCATTTCTGGATTTGCAAAACACTGCAGTATAACAAGAATATGTACTCTATAGACGAAATTGGAAATTCGATGATAGCTACCATTTATAGGCATGAGCTGGAAGCAAAGGCTAAATGTGCTCACTGTTTTATGTTCACCATGATGGGGAATGACCCTATGAGGCAATTTCTTGTTTGAACCAATCAGGGGTGATGAGACACAGGAGCACTAGAATAGACCATAATTGCTCCGTCTGGCTTGTGTCAGACTGAAACACGTTTGTGTGTGCATTTGTTTCTGCCTGTCTGCATGTGAGATAAGAGTGCTGCATGGAAAGGAAATGATAAAGGAGTGAGAGATAAATGCATTAAAAAAACATATTTTTAAAAAGCAAAGTGACAAAGAGAAATGCGGAGGACTGAAGTGACAAAGAAACACACACAAAGAGGTTTTTTTAGTGTCTGAAGTGAGACAAATGGGTTATATATCCAAACCAGAAACTCACAGTGGACTGAGAAATGTACTTGCCTCCCTGCATCCTGAATATTTACTTTTTCCATCTCTTCAAAATATTTCACACTTAATGTCATTGCCCCCCCACTCCCACTCTTCATACCTCCCTTGGCATTCACTTTCAGTCCCGCTTTTGTTTCAGCTTATTCTCCATCTCTCAGTTTACTACAACGTTCACTTCTCTTTGTGGCTCACTGTCTGTGACTTTCAGGTACTCATTCAAATAGTAATCTACATTCCTAAAAACTTGTGGTAGCTCCAAGTGCAGCAAAGAATAGTTTACATTTCCCCCAGGACACCACCGCTTATCGATTCTGGCCCTGCTTGAGTTTGTTCAGAAAGTCTTGCGAAGCCTTATCATTACAGTCTTTTATGTCTAGTTGTGTGCATGTGAGAAAGTGAGTGTGTGTGTGTGTGTGTGCGTGTGTGTGTGTGTGTGGGGGGGGTGCATGTGCAAGATGCCTTATCATTCCGCCAAGCTTGTGTGTGTCTTTGTGTGTAAGTGTGCTTGTGTTGTGGATGTCTTATCACTGCCATCTCTCATGGGTCTCTGCCGTCCAGAAATTTTAACAACCCTGTGCTTGTTTGAGCCGATCAGGGCAGTGAAAAATAGTGTATTTAATGGCATCTAAGTACTTACTACATTCTTCATGGGAAGAGTTGTAAGATGCTGAAAATTATATAAAAAAAAAATTCTTGGCATTGAAAATCAGCTTCTATATTTTAGTTTTTACCTTTCTTTATGATTCCTTCTGCACATCAGTATTGCTGCGTATGTGCTTACTGTTTTCAGTAGTGTGTTTAACCAAGACACTGACAACACTTGATCAACCATGGTGTCCAAACTTAGCTGAGGAATAGAAAAAGTGGCTGTAATCAGAGAGTCACTAAGGCTCCAGTCTTACAGGCCTAGAGACCTACTGGCAATTGCCTGGCAACCATCGGTCGCTAGGGGAAAAATAAGTATTTCTCAACCGGTAGCGAGTCGCTGCTGGAAATTACTGGCAGTAGCTGTGAAATTGATTTCCAAAGGCCCATTCATGAAGGCCTAGAGTGGTGAATAATACCCCGGTAACCACCAGTTACTAGGGAAAAATATGTATTCCACAGCTGGTTGGTTGAGCTAATTGAGGTTGCACACTGTTGCTAGGTGAAACTGGTCACAAGAGAGGTATTTGGTGACGCGCAGAAAAAAATCTTTGCTTTTATTATTACCCGATTACTGCAAGTTGCCCACAGTTTGTATGGAAGATGCCGAGTTGTTTGAACACACTTACTAAATACTCACTAAGCGGGTTTGAAACTGTGAAGAGTGTGATGCAAACCGGAAACAAAGACTGTTTGGCTTCAAAGCAAACTTGTTTAAAATGTGTTTGTTTCAGCAGTAAGGCTTTTACTCTGAAGCCAAACATCTTTCTATTTACTGTTTGTGTCACACTTATTTCTGTTTGATTACTGGTTGGTGGTCTGTTAGCAAGTGTTTGCAGACCTGTCTGCATTTTTTTACGATTACTATGAATGGTAATGGCAATCTGCAAGTGACTAAATAACTGCAAGATTTCTGGTGCACCACCCTCTCCCCATCTGATTTTACCCAGCAACCTCGAGCAACCATTTGCCAACCGGTAGAGAAATACAGTTATTCTCTCTTCATAAGCATCTGTAAAAAATTATCAAAAAAGGAAGAGTAATAGTTAGAATTAACTATGCCTCAGAGGTATAGAGAGTTTTAGAAATATTTGACATTGTATGTTTGGAAGTGTGAAAAGGATAAAGCGGGTTCACCTTCTCCTTTGCTAGTAGGTTTGGGAAGAAAATCCAAAATGCTATAAAACCTCAGCTCACCAAAACAGCTCTACATTTTTTTTTCTTTCTATCCCACTGTTTTAAAATTCCATTCATGTAAGGCTCCACTGCAGCCCGAATTCTAAGAACGAGTGCAGATGTACAAACTGTGTGTGTACAGACATAAGCTAGTTCAAAAAAAAGGGGGCTAAAGTCAATAACTGATCCAGATCTGTTTCTAGCTTCCAGAAGAGGTTTTTAAAGAACTTAAAACAAATAATAGCAAGTGTCTTTTTTAGTTCTAATCTAATGCTGTTTTGATTCTTGTTGTTCAAAGCTCCAGCTTCAAACAAACATATAAAGTTAAAAACAGTCACATCACTAATTAAAATGTTTCTTTTGTGTACAGTGTTCTCATTCTTTGCACAACTGCAGAAAACATGGTAAAAATCACTAACACAGGAAAACACACACACACAAACCATAATTACACTTGGCATCATGTTGATAATCAGAAACTGATTGCTCCCTGGCTTTGGAAACCTTTTCAGCTGCTGTTGACCTATCAGAAAAGATTTTTTTTGCCTTTAATGACTTCCTGTGGGAGTTAATGAGCAATGCAGTAAATGACAGCTAAACAAGAAACCTAAAAGCTCTTTTGTTGTTCCTATGGTAATTACGCCCAATCACACTGGTACACTGGCATACCCCCTTGTGTGTTCCTCCATCGGCGTGCAAAACTGTGCGTGTGTGGTGAATTTAACTTCGAGAGAAACCACCATGCTCTGCTCTGCACAGTCCAGTAGGATGAATGCATGCCTTTGACACACACACACACACCTATCTATGCCTTTGTGTGTGTGTAACTGATCTGTAAGGAATCTTTGCTGCCACTGTGTGAAAGCATGCGTTTTCTGTGTGTAACAGGCAGCGGGTCAAGATCTGTGTCAACATCACCTGCTGTTCACGACCATCTAAGGTATACCTTTACACAGGGATCTGTATGCCTCCCGTTTTTACTCACTTATCGCTCTGTCTAGACCTGTCTGCCTCAACTGCCTGAGCATATTACATATTTATGAAGTTTCTCTCACCAACTTTTTTTAATACAGTAGTTATACATGTGTGTGTGTGTCCTCAATGACTATTTCTGCCAACACTTTACTAGAAAGCTAAAAGGCAAACACTGATCAGATGTGTGTGTGTGTGTGTGTGTGTAATATGACATTAGAAAAGCTCACTTATTACAGTAGCACATTGTCACTCCATAAAAACAAAAAAAAAACAAACAAAAGAGTTAAAATGCCAGTAATTTCATTAGTGTCTGGATTTAATATCCTGTCACTGTGTGTATGTGCTTCCTCTTTTAGAGTGTTTTTGTGTGTTTCTTTGTGTGTATGTGTGTACTTGTAAGTGGTCAACAATGCCTTAAAGTGAATGGGAAAGTGCTTCCATTAAGGTGTCTGATGGCTCCAACTGCACTCTACAGAGCATGATGGGTTGAGAGAGAGAGACAGACGCTGTGACTGTCTTTGAGTGTGTGTGACAGTGGGATTGTGTGTAATGGAAGCCAGGTGTGGGGCTTCGTAATAGTGAGGAAGGCCCCCTGTTGCCAGAACTTTGTTCTGTGTCTAACAGGCCAGGACATACATAGAAGCACGCACGAACACACAAGGTGGCCATTTTTTTTCCACTTTCGGTGTAACTCAGCTAAACTTCACAAAAATCATTGGAAGACCTCCGACAAAAGGACCACACAACCTTTCAGACAACACAATCCTTATATAAACCTTTATATTAAATGAAACATGGAAACAAAGTTCATATACTAAAAAAAGGAAGTACTTGACCCCATTTCTCACCAGAAAAATGAACACAAAAGCAAGCCTGAGCAGGCAGGATTATACATCATGTAGCTACCACGACTCAGTATAGAAATACTATATAGATAGAAGCCAGCAAAAATACATCACAGATCCTTCAGTTATGCTATTTCCCAAACAGATGTCTGCCAGAGCATTTTTACACAGAGACTTGATTTAAACACTGGAATACAGACAAAGAAGAAAAAAAAATGTGTGCCTGGAAGCGCAAGTCAAAAGAGTGATAGCTGTCATTATCTGCTGTGGGAGATGACGCATCAATCATCAAGATTTTCATCATTTATTATTGTTCATGTTTGTTCCTCCCACATCTCTTTTCATCAAGCTCTTTTTGTGTCTGATAAAGTTTTTTTTTTCCTTTTCTTTGTTCACATTTATGTTTATACCACTATTTTTATCCGTCTCTCCTAAGAATGGCATTGTAATCAGACATGGAGCCACTGCTTACTGCAACAGAAAGTGAGGCTCAGCAATCTCCTACTTTCCCTGTGTTATTTATTCTTTTTCTACTTCTTTCATTCATTTTTGGTCAGGCACGGTTAAACAGTCTGGGTGGCTTTAGAACGATTGTGTGATTGTTGAAATAAACAACTTACATTTTCCTCCAAATAACTGAGCAGGCAGGTTTGATTATGTGCAGTATTCTGCTACGAGCAACAGTGCACAAATTGTTGCTGTGCTTTACGTGCAGCTAAAACTTCAAAAGGAAGCGCCGCCTGCACTTAGGCCGGCTGCTTTCCTCTGGCAGTGCGGAGAGTGTTTGAGAGTCTTATTAGCCATTAGAGTGCTGGACTTCATCTGAGCGGGAAGCTAACCAAGATGATTAACAGTTTAAACTCTCATTTAACACACAGAGATAGCCCTGGTCATGGCACTCTCTTCACTTTGCTCTCACTCTCCTCCTTCCACTCCCTCTGAGGAAGAGTAATATTAAGTTCATAGCCCAGTGCCTTAATAGATGTATTAATATAACCAATGGGCTTCTGAGAGCATGAAATTATCTTGAGCGATGAATTGAGGCCTTATTGATTGTCTGTGAGGTATTCACTACACAGCAGACAATTTGGAGCATGGTTTGCTGACTGACTTATTGTACTGAGGAATGACTGAATAAATGAATAAATCCCTAGCTGGGTGGAATGATGAACCAAAAAAAAAAATAAAAAAAAATTACCAATTTGACACAAAAAGCAGCAGGTTTTTGTTGTACTTTTACAACATTTTCAGGTGTATAAATCGTTTGGCGTGAACGTCAACTAATTCATGAAAGTAAGCCACAGGTTACCACAAATTATAATTCAATCACAGAGGGAAGATTTGTTTTCTTTTTCCCCCACTGTGGCAAAGATGAAGTTTTCTTTATACCTGCAAGAGCAAACAAAATATCTGTCTTCTAAATTCTAACTGCACAGAAAACACGTTTATCTGCTTTACAAATATTTGACATAACTAGTTCCTGTAAAAGGTCTTTCAGCTTTTTGCAGATTTTGTGCAAGTGTTTCCAAATTGTCAAAGAAGGTTTATGATAGAGCTCGAAAATCCAACATCCGATTTCCCCCCAGACACATGAAATGTAAACAGATATCCCTAGCATTGGAGTTATATATGAGTCTTTGCTAAAATAAGCTATAAGTTTTAGTGGCATAAGGCTTGGATTACTCATTTACTCTCAGCCTGACTCTGCTCTGATCAGCTGGTTGTTGTGTTTGTGGAACTCCAAACATGTGTTGCCAATAGAGAAGTTGCCGAGTGCCCTCTGGCAGAAAAACAGCACAACATCTGTGGCAAATAGCTAATATCTATTGATTATATCGACCCTGCTGATACATCAGTTGGCTCTATAAAACGATGAATACTGCATGTTTTTCCAATGCAGAAACAATCATGTGCTGCTGCTCCAGAGCACTCTGTCGCTGTAATGTCCTCTTCCGGCAAAGAACAAAGTTCATCTTTAAATGGCAAGTCATTGTTGTGCCCAGTGCACTGCTTTCTAATATAATGCAATATATAAAAGTACTATGGAAATGTTTCATATGCCAACAAAGGAATACAAATGTGCGCACTGTATGCTGAGTGACAAGTGGTTTGAAAAAGAACAAAAACATGCCATTCCCCCCTCCCCACACTCACACGCCATCTCCATCTATGAAGCCTTTCAAATGTTGCTTTCCATTCCAATCAATTTTCAGGCTGTCACAGCTATAACAAATCATCCACAGAAATGCAACTGTTAACAGACGGAGGCAAAAAAGGGAGGAAACAAAGGAAATGGAAAGATGTAAAAGAAGCAATGTAAATAGTGATTACATAGTTCTTTTGTTCCTCAGCAAAAATAAAGTTTAAGGAAATAAAGAAAAGAAATGGCAGAAATGAGCTGCAGGGACCATTTCATCGTTTCGAATGCCAATTACATTTGCAATCCAAACTGAACTGCGATGAGGTTGGATAAAACGTGTTATAAGTTAAGGACTTATACAGGATCTGCTCCCACCTACAGATTTTATTTTATTTACTTTATATTTCCTCATCAGAGGTCAGACTTATTTCTTCAAACCTGATTTACATGGAAAATAAACACATTTAAGCTATTTAGCTTCCTTATGTCCATAATAAGGTTGTGATCATTAATTAAATGCCAAAAACTTTAAAAGCCAAAAAAATAGTAAAGGCAAAAGAAAAATACTCTTTTTTTAAAACAATAAATAAACAAAACTGAGAGAACAGGCACTGCAGTAGAATTGTTTTAATTGTTTTGATGAATTTTACCAGCACAGCACTGAAATTATTTCTCTGATAGCCTGTCTTTCCATTCTTATTTAATTTGGGGGAAAAAAAGCATGGAGTCCCAAGTGTGAAAAGGTATCCTTGAACTACAATCTGTGTGCGCATTGTTCTCTTAACAATGATTGGCTAAATATAGATCTCAGCTTTCCTTTTCCTTTCATCCTTCTGATAAGAGAGACTCCCTTGCTCATTTTCTCTCATTCATCAAATTACCTTTTCCATTTTTTATTAGAATAATCACCAGAGGAGATGGTACTTGGGGTGCAGGTAGGAAGATCACTACGCCCACACTCACACAAATACAGATCTGGTTTCTTGCACGCAAACATGCATATTTAAAGTTAAACTTGTATAATTATTTGACATGCCACACACTCCAATTCCTATACATGAGTACAGATTCAACCAGCAATGCAACACATATCATCACCACATTCCACATATGCACAAAAAAGAAATTCATTCAGCTGAGATCTGTTCTCACATGCGTTCATGTGGGTGCACGTACACACTGTAATTACCCAAGTCTACTGTACCTTTTTTCCTACAAGCTCCATCACTGCTATTGTTCCCATAGAAACAATATAAAGTTTGATTATTTCCAATACGCCCCTGTTCATCTTTCATTATTGTTCATCCATTCCTCCCACAACTCCTATTTGCGCCTCTGTGTCTCTGAGAAACATGTCTTACTTATTTTACTCTCTATATTGCTCCAAAGAAAGACGAGTGTTTAACTAAGGCTATTTGATTGTAAATCTCCTCCACAAACACACATTCTTATCATGTTTACTCCCCTGCTTTTCTGCTTCTTTGACTGTCTGGATGTTTGACTGTTGCCTGCCTGTCTGTCTGCTGGCCTCACAGTCCACCTGTCCCCCTCCCAACTGCTATTTACAATGTCTCTGAGTCAGACGCTGTCTTGCTACTGCTGGCTTTAGTTAAGCTTTTGTTTAACATTAGCACAGAAAGACAATCAAAAACCACTTTCTCTTTGTCATGAAACCAACATAAACACACATAAAGTCACACAAAAACATGCATAACAGGATGTGTGCTTACGCATACTTGCAGCCATACCAGCCAGCAGTAGATGGACACAGTAACAAAGCCGGAGTTCATAAACAAAGAGCCCGTTTGTTTGGACTGGCCAGGGCAAAAAGATGGAGAGTCAATAAAATGACTTGGCTCCAGAGGAGGTGGGGTGAAAGGTCAAGTGTTTCAGTGGTTTTTCAGAGAGTGAGTGTCTGATGTGTGTATGCGAGTGTCCGTCAGCTGTGGTGGTGGTCTTTAAGTAGTCATTCACTCTACATAATACCTTTCAGCAGTCCTCATTCATTTTCATTTGTGGAATAAACACACATGCAGAATATAACAGCTGTGAAACGATGGGAAAATGAGGCTTTATTCCACCGAATTCACTGCTTTATCTTCTTTACTTGCTACATCTCCCTAGCTCTCTCGGGCTGCTCTCAAGACCAAGGCCGCATGTCTAAAAAACAGTAAGCATCTATAAAATTAAAAGTAAACAAAAATATTTTTTAAGAGCTGTTGCAGAAATTAGCCATGCAATAAATAAGACGGATCGGCTAAAATGCTCCATGGAAGTTGCTCGACCCATAAGAAATGTTCTGCACTGTAAATCTCATCCATTCACACAGAGCGAAAGCAAGCACTAATCAAATGAAGGCCATCTATAAAGCCCGGAGAAGCAAATTATGAATTATGAAGCAAATAGACTGAAATTAAAAGAATGAATTTTTGAACATATTATTGTTGAAATGGGATGCACAGTTATATAAACCTATAGAAGCTCTCTGTCCAGATACAACTAGGTGTCACTGGCCTGCACCCTTATATCTATACTTTATCAGCAAGAATGTGAAGGGATGGTTTGCGTCTTTGAAGTGAGGTTGTGGGGGATTTTTTTTTTCCCAGAGTCTGTGTATTGCCTACTATAGTTGTTGTTATTATACCCACAGTTTGGAAAGAGAGAGACTGCAGTATCAGCATGAAAGCAAAGGAATGTGCTGGTGGGGAGGAGTCAAAAATAAAGAGCCCACCTAATAGACCATGTGAGTTGCTCAGCTGGTCTTTGGTATTCTACCCATCAAACTATCCAATTTAAACACCTTTCTTGTGGTAACAACTGACGTCACTGGTGCCAACTTCAGGCCTTACAAATTTTTGTAGCGCTTTGTGGATCCCAGCTTTTAGGCACTGGCAGCAATTTTGGCAAATTTAAAGCTGTGAAAATATTCTAAATAACCCACACAATTAAACCAATAAGAATATATTGAGTTGGGCCAATTTCTGGGCCTGTTAATATAAATGTTACTCTTTCACAGCAGTAAATTGTTCAACTTTCACGCTTTGGGGTGTGCAGTGGGGTCTAATGTTGGAAATACACCACCAGTGGAGCCTCTCGCAATCCCACAACAAAGCATCCAAAATTTCCCTTTAAGCTAATACAGTAAGCGGGAAATTGTTTTTCTAATCTTTTAGGAAAGAAAACAACTGAAGAGTAAAATTACCTTTCAGCCACACGGCTGATTAAAAAACATTGCACAGATATGAGTAAGCTGAATGAATAGCCATCTAGTGAAAATTGCAGGCTGTTGTATGTAATACAAAGTGAACAAGTAAAAAAACAAAAAACAAACCCAGGTCACAAGTATAAAATAGAACATAAAAATAACTTTCACTGTTATTAAAATAACTATTAATAGATGTTTTGCTTTTTTAATTGAAAAATTCAGTTGCACATGTGATCACTAAAGTTACAAAAGCCATGTGTTTCTATTTCATAATTTCTTCTTTCTCATCAATATTTCTGTTCCTGTCTAATGATAAATGGTAAAAGTCAATAAGTGGCCGGAACCTATCCCATAGGGCAAGAGGCAGGTGACCTGTCCTGGTCACCAGTATGTTGAAGGTTAACAAAGAGAGACAGACAACCATTCACACTCACACCTAAGGTCAATTTAGGATCACCAGGTAACCTCATTCATGTATTTGGACAGTAGGAGGAAGCTGGAGTAGCCACACACGGAGAACATGCTAATTCCACATGGAAAAGCCCCAGGTTGGGATTCAAACACTGGACCTTCTTGCTGTGATGTGACAGTGCTAAACACTGCACCACCGTTCCATTCACCCATGAAAAATGAATAAAAAAAACTTCCTTCATTTTAAAACAGCACGTCGCACTGTATTTTTTTAAAAAAATTTCGGCGTGATACAATTATGCAGTTTAGTTTTCTTCTTTGTTTTTAAACAATAACCAGTTTCCTCGTGTTCAAAAATACAGTTTTTAGATTTCTAGTTATTTTCTCTTCCCTGTCATACTTTAGGAAAACGAGAGTTGACAAGTTCAAGTGTAAGAAGACTTGAAACACGACTGAAATGAGAATACGAGAGTGGAAGGGGTTGAAGGGTATTAAACATCAGGGAGGATATCCAGACAAAAGACAAAATATAAGTCGAATAACAGACACCCATAAGCTGGGTTTGTCTTGGCAGTATTCCCAATAGTATTTTAAATCTCAAATAAGTTCAAATGCTGCAAAAGAGAGAGAAAAAAAATCCAGTTTCAGTTGAATCCAGACGAAAAACTGGGTAGCACAAATAAAATGACAAGGTGTCTTGCATCATCACCGTTCTTTTCTGTCTTTCTCTGCTTTCAGTTCAGAGCGTGAGCACAGCGAGGGATACAGGAGAAGTTAAAATGAAGGCTGCAGGGAGGGAGAACTGCAAGACAGGGAGGGGGAGAAGGGTGAGGGCAAAGTAAAGACACAAGGTGACGGGGGATGGATGGGGGGAGCATAAGCGTGATCTTTGAAGAATAGCAGTGTCCCTTGGTGACTCTTGCTCCTGTTCTCCTTCGCCTCTACTGCCAGATTAAACGAGGTTGGCACAGAGCAACGGGAGGATGGAACAGGAGCAGAGGGGAGAGGGAAGCAGGAGGTTGTAAGAAGGCCCGGCACCCTGCTGTGACCCCATCAATCAACACATACATAGAAACGCACACAGGGGTATAGCCCTCCCACCACTAATGAGCTATTTACACAGAGGGTTGTTTGTGCAGAGCAATTGAACTCTGCCAAAATGCACACCAGCAAATTCTTATGCAGATGCACCCAAAGGAGACTGCACAGCAAGGTGTGCTCAAAAATCAAAAGATACAATAAAATAACATCAATAACTAAGATACAAATAAGTTGACATCTAGACTTCAAGTTTTTGTGTGAAATCTGCATGTGGGCTGCAAATATAATCAAATGATATGTATCTAGGCTGCAAATATCTTTGAAAGTACAAATGACTGCATGCACACACACAAACACACACATGGATACTGCACTTTCTGGGTGGTGCTGGCTGTTTACTGTGTACTGTATAGAGCGTATACTGAATATACCCTTTGTATGTTTGTGAGAGACATACATGCTCGATTAAAATCCTCCTCCATCCTCCACCTGTTCAGAGTTCCATTTGTATAATTGGTGAGCAGCTGGCTGACAGCTATACTATGTGGACACACTGTGTCCTTATATTGCTCACTACTGACAGTAAAATAATAGCAGAGGAGCCGTTATGGCAGCAGTATGCTCATCTGCTTTTCTGTCGCTGTATAGTATGTATCGTCCTTCATTCAATTCATTAAAAAAAAAAAAAAAAACTAATTTGCTTGATGAGTCTTCATGCAAATCTCTGCACTGTTCTTGCTAATGAAGCACTAACAATGATTAAAACAGACTTAATACTGCCCCACAGAATAACATGATTATCTATAGAGGTAATAGAATACATTTATTTCCTTACATCTGCATTTTACTCTCTCTGCATCGCTGTTTTCAGTCTAACCTTCATCCTCAGTAAACATGGCTGTTTCTCTCTTCTTTTTAACAGAAATACTCACAGCTATGCTAGACTTTTTGGCTCTCAGTTCATAAAGTTAAAGATATACTAAGATTATGTTAATTCTGTGGTTTTGCACACCCACACATAGATACACTTAAGTGAATACATTCATATATGCAAAAAAATGAACACCTCAGAAGAAGGAAAAAAGAAATTGATCTTTTCTACACACTCGGCTATGTTTTACAGTGGCATTTAAATCATCTCCACAAAGACAAAAAGAGCTCAGGTCTTATGCACCTTTAATGATGCGCGGCCAGCTAAGAGAAAACTTTACTGAGTGCTATTGTAGCATTTTATGATGAGGTCAGATCATTGACCTAAAGTGGTAGCTCTGCCATGTTAAACAGCAACAGTCCCACCTCCGATTATGCAAATGTCTTGATATGCTAATGAAAACATAGTTATTGTAATCTTGTTGGTTAACATATAAAATCCTCACACAAGTATAACAGAGAGCTGCCTGGGAAGACAACATCAAGAGACACTAAAATATTCAGCAAAAAAAAAAAAATCACAACTTTCCAGCACATAAAGACAGTGACTTTGACAAATGGCAAAACCAGGACAGCAGCTTCAGCAGCCAGAACACACAGACAAACCCACTATTATTGTGTGTGTGTGTGTGTGTGTGTGTGTGTGTTTCAGAGAAAAAGGGTTTTGGCCTGGATAAAAACTGAAGTACCCAGTCAGCAACATGACAAACCAATCTACTGGTCCTGCTTTGAAAAGCTGACAGGACCACACACGCACACACATAAACCTTTGACTTTCCATTGTTCCTGATCTGTTTGTGGTTATGAATGCACACTCACGCTGTCCCTACACAAAGCATGGCTTCTAAAGAACTCAATTTCAGGAAGAACTTTTTACTTACACTCTTCTGCCACTGATGCACGATGGCACACGATGATCAAAAATACAACTCACTCCCAGGGTCACGAATTATTATAGTCACTGTGGATTTTTTTTAAATCTATCGGATCTAAAGGATGACTGATGGCAGGTCTAAGAAAAAAAAACACCTACACAAAAGCTCAAAAAAAGCAGAATTAAAAACAAAAAGCCAACATTCAATCACTAAAAGTGGACATTCAAAAGACAGTAATATTACCCTTTCAGTTTGAAACTTATCGCTGGCAGCCTTGTGTACATATTTGCTGATGTTTTTTTATGTAGGGATGCTGGTATCCAGTCAAGGGTGAAGAGAATGTAAACCCAGAAAAGCTTTGAAAGCATTGTGCATCAGAGAAGTTGAAAGCCTTAATGGACACTCAGAATCTCAAGGTGACCAAGAGAGACAAGGAGTCGGAGCAACAGGAGAAATATAGCAAAGATGGAGAAGTCAAAAACCAGGCAAACATAAACAGAGAGGGATGGATGCTCGAAGAAAGCCAGAGAGAGAGACAGGGAGAGAAAAAGAGAAGGAAAGATTAACTGAGCACCCTAAATAATGTACACGACTCGAACGTCTAACTGGCAAAGTGCATTTCCATCCTATAATTATCATGGCAGCGTCCACTGTTGTGGTGACTCACTGTGGCGTTTAAGTACTTATAGAAAAGTTCAATAAACTAGGACCATGTTGCTACCGCATTCCCACTCAGTTTCATTTAGAGGTACTTCCACATGAATTAATCTGTATACCAAGAATCAATTGAGAATCAACAGTGCACATATATTCATTTAAATCTATGGTCCGTGTTCAGCTCTGACTAACAAAGTGAGTTTATCACAGAGTTGGACCGTTACAACAAAAAAAAGAAAAAACAAGCTTTCGAATGGCACGGCTACATCTGCAGCCTGTCCGCAGCCCGGACACGACGCATTTCTCTGCATGTTGTGTATGTGACTAATAAAGCTTGTTTGTTTGTTGTTTACATGCAGAATAACAGAAATGTTTTCACAAAAATGTATACTGCTGAGCAATGGCAGAAGATTTAATGTGGAGGAAAAAGGTTAAGATAGAGGCCAAGACTATGTGCAGATATAAATTGAAATTCAGTATATAAAGCAATATATAAATATACAATATATAAAGCAAAAGCAGAGCTTTTACAATTCCAAAAGGCTTGAAAGTCACACTTTATTCTTCAACACAGTCTGAACACCGTTAGGTAAGCTTTCTGGTAATTTTGAAGAAGTCTTCAGGAATAATTCTCCAGACCTCTTGAAGAGCATTCGATACTCATCTTTGGATCTCGACTGCCTTTTGATCTATTTGCCGTTAAGATGATCTCCCACTAGAGATCATTAACAGAATATTTAATTTGAGTCCTCAATAAGTTATATATAACAATATCATATCATAATATTTTCTTGTCGAGTTGAACTTATTTGCATGGAGGCACATCCCTACCCGAGAAGTCCAATTTGTGTGACAAGTGTAATCGGTGCATGTTGTGTCCTGGCATGGTTACACAAACCATTCCCCAGCCTGCTTGAATAGGTGTGCCTTGTGCATGATCGAAATCCTTGCCCTACCACAGTTCTCCAGTGCAGTTACAGCTGCCTCTTTTTAATTTAGGTGAGAGGTAGAGTCATTGATTTACTGCTTCCAAGAACTGTCCCAGTTTAGTTACAAATGCTTTGAATCATGAACCTCATTCTCTACAGGAGCCCATTTGAAAGCACAAGCACAGATTTCGGTCTCTATGTTATGGAACATAGTCCCATTAAGAAAAATATGAGCAAAAAAAACATCATATTGTATTGTGGATGTACACATCTATATTTACGTTGTGCCTTTTTTGCCAGTATTTACACTGTCACTGGATTTTTAAGTATGTTTAATGAAGTAACCTATTTCTCAAAACAGCAAAAGTGACCTGGGTCAGGATATGACAGTCTTCACTGAAATTAGTCCGAACCCATTTCGTCATGATGTGATGTGCAGCTTCCTTTTTGTTTTGTTTTTCCAAATGATTCAGGTCACTCTGAGTACACATTTGACATCACATTCTCTAACCTACTTTCCAGACTTTGTTTATCCAAAGAAGCTGCAAAAGAAATGTCTAAAAATGGCTGTCTATTTCAAAACATCATCTTGGTAATTGAAGTCCGACTTGACAGATCGTGTGCAATTTTCCATGTCAAGGAAGGGCACATTGTTACCACCGCATTCGCAAAATAAGTAATACTAGGAGGTAAGGGGGTGAAAAAAAAAATACAGAAAGGGTTTTCTCCTGGAGACACACAACACACAATTTGTGTTTGTATGCCTCAAGAGACAAATCAGTCATTTTTTGCTGCTGAAAATGAGTGTGCATAGTAAAGGTCCATTTGTACATTCAGCGTACACTCTGACCAAAAGGATATCTGTATTTTACCTAAAGAATTTTAACTGCGTTCAGAAGAGCATTAAACTGCACTATGCAGTTGCCAGACTACCCGGGCAGTAATGTAAAATCATTTTGACAAAGTCAATGCATCAACATGCTTATGATGCAATATGTCACATGAAGCGCTGCAAATACAAGGCAGGGATTTGATAGAGAAGTAGTCTCAAAAGCTATCTCACAACAACCAACGCTAGAGGCAAAACAGGACACCTTCGCTCAGCTCATCCATTTAACATGAGATGTAAATAATTGCTGAAAGATTTTACAGGGGGGCCAGATTGTGTGCACAGTTGTGAGAGCAAGTGCATTTTATGGGTGGAAGTGTGAAGGAGATCATTTTAGAGAGAGAATATGTATGAGTGTGTCTATGAATGAAATCATGAAAAGCAATGAGAAAGACATAAGGACAAGGTTAGCGTGATTCACATGTGAGGGACTGCAGAGGAAGACAATAGTGAAATGAAAACAAGGTGCTCAGGTTTTTTTTTTTTCCCCCGGTAAGAAAGTTAACATGAAGAGTAGCTTTGTAGAATGAAAAAGACCAAATCAGCAAGGACAAGGGCAACAAACGGTAGATGTAAGTCAAAATATGCCAATAATGTCTGTTGAAATTAATTGTGCTGACAGCAAAAGACTACAGAGACTGGGAAAGAGAAAAAAAGAGAGATTGAAAGAGGGTGAAGAAAAGGGGGAAAAGGGGGAAAGAGACAGTAGTTCTTTCCAGGGGCAGCCAGCACGCGTTCTATGCCTCAAGGTGGATGAAGGGCCAAGACCTTTATGAAAGGGCCTGTTGTCACGCTCATGCACACACTAACACACACACACTGAACTTTCTAGACATTAGAGGGAGGTGCTGAAAGGTCCCAAGGGCCAGGGGCTTGAAAGTTCATGTAATCTGTCTTGGTATATTTGTGTGTGCCTCTGCATGCATGTGTGTGTGTGTGTGTGTATTTCTAATACTCCAGTTCAACTGCCATATCAATAATTCAAAGTGTCTTGCACCAGACTGCAAACCGAACTTTACACGAGTCACACAAAAAGCACAGTTTTATGCGAATTAGCGTGAGTATAAAGTCATTCAGAGCAATTTTAAGAGTTTGGATTTAAAATCATCTCTCATGGATCTGAGACAGTTTTGTAGCTGTTGGCAAAGTGTGCATGTGCAAAAAGTCACATAAAGACAATTCGTTGATTCATTCGGCAGCATTCACAGCAGAAACTCTTACTTTACATAACCGTCTCGCACTAGATGTTTTTCTCATAAAATATTAGTCAGAAGTGAGCCTCTTTACAGGGCTCACGTCTTCCAACAAAGAACAGATCTTACACTGAACAACACGGGTGAACACAGACAGACTGAATCTAAGTTTTAAAAGGTGAACAAACTACAAAAAAAAAACAAAAAGAAAATACAGGTCCTGATATGCACAGAATTGACGAAATGTGGCAGAATTTATTAAAACTGTCCTCTGGAGAGGCACATAGACCCCACTCACAAACAAGTTTTGATGTGTTAAATTAAGCATTTTGCAGCTCTTAAGTGGAAGCTGAAGGCGATCAGATCCGACTGAAGCACACAGACATGAACAGGTGGATGTGCTGCTGTAGAGGTAAACTTCCACTAGCTAAGGAGCTGCATATATGTAGAAAACAGCCTGTAAACCATGCTTTGGTTTTGTTAGATGTCATTTCACTTGTGTGCAGCCATTTTGCAGCAAGGGAGTTGGCAGTGTTTGACTGCTATTCAGAGAGGTCTAAAAGCTAGAAGAGGTGACACCACTGGCCCTTGTACCTCTAAATATTACATCAGCCTCATGCCTGTGGGAAACATCTTTGGGAGTGCTTTAGCAGTGCTATTTATGTCTTACTTTCTTCCCTCTTGCTGCTTTCTCTCGAGCATATTCTATTTATCCCTCTGCATTAACTCATCACTCTCCCGGCTATCTTTGCAATATATTTTTTTTTGTAATCATCAAAACCTCCCACATAACCGTTCCCACAGGTAACTAGAAACATCGCATCCATTTAGTTGAAGTTTTTTTAACCAAAAAAAAGGAAGAAATGTTGAATGATTTGAAAGTACCTAAAAATTAAATCAATTTTAGCGTCGTCCTCTTTGAATTACTGGAAACAGTTGGTAACTATGTTGCCAATATGTCATCTTGTTTTT
This sequence comes from Hemichromis elongatus, assembly GCA_015108515.1. Taxonomy (NCBI): domain Eukaryota; kingdom Metazoa; phylum Chordata; class Actinopteri; order Cichliformes; family Cichlidae; genus Hemichromis; species Hemichromis elongatus. Next base: position 9,831 of record VUQR01002076.1, on the reverse strand, counting down.
GCAAAGCAGATCAAAGCAGTGACTGTACGCTAAACTCTTCCAAGCATCCTGAAAGCACTCTGAGAAATGCATTTTTATTCACAATAAACTTAACTGGATGAAATCTGAGTAGCAAAGGCATAAAACAAAGTTAACATTTAACCTATAACTATTAGTATTCAGAGACTATTTTCACATTTGCAGACCTTGCATTGCATTTGGCAAATAATTCCACAAAGCTATTCAGTTCAGCTGAAATCAGCTGTTGTGCAGTCTCACACATGGTGAAGGCTGCATTAATCTAAGTAAAAAGTGTGTTCTTTCATGGCATTTCAAAACACAGCCCTGGCTTTGGCCACTTTTTTTTTAATTAATAGT
>VUQR01002074.1:8213-24820 GCA_015108515.1 Hemichromis elongatus | reverse complement strand
GACACTATCTCTACTTTTAAGATTAGACTTAAAACTTTTCTTTTTGCCAAATCATATAGTTAGGGCTGGACCAGGTGACCCTGAATCCTCCCTTAGTTATGCTGCAATAGACGTAGGCTGCCGGGGGATTCCCATGATGCATTGAGTTTTCCTTTCCAGTCACCTTTCTCACTCACTGTGTTAACAGACCTCTCTGCTACTAATCTCTGTCTCTCTTCCACAGCATGTCTTTATCCTGTTCTTTTCTTCTTCACCCCAACCGGTCGCAGCAGATGGCCCCGCCCCTCCCTGAGCCTGGTTCTGCCGGAGGTTTCTTCCTGTTAAAAGTTAAGAGTTTTTCCTTCCCATCGTCGCCAAAGTGCTTGCTCATAGGGGGTCATATGATTGTTGGATTTTCTCTGTATGTATTATTGTACAATATAAAGCGCCTTGAGGCAACTGTTGTTGTGATCTGGCGCTATATAAATAAAATTGAATTGAATTTAAAAAAACGCCTGTATGTCTGTATTATACAAAACCAATGCGTAAATTACATAAATATGAGTTTGTCTCACTTCCTCTGCTCCTCAGGGCCACTTTGTTCCTTTGCGTTTCTCTTCAGAGGAGAATGTCTCCAAGCTTTGTTGAATCAGTGGACTGTGTTGAAAGGTCTTGAGGGGAAATTTTTCATTGCTGCACAAATCTCACACAAGGTTCAGGATCACACAGCATTTAGTTCTCAAATGTCAGCTCCGCTAGTTCTGATGCTATTCATGTCATACGCATTATTCATATGCAAAGTAACATCATGAGTCACGCTGAGTCGACTGCATTTTGCAACTGGATAAAGAGTTGAGTTTTCAGTGCTGGTCTGTCTTAAAAGTAGGAAAATGGAGAGAAATGGAGAAATGGAGAGCTAAAGAGCGTGTATGCATGTGCGTGTGTGCGGAGAATAAAAACAGCTACCTACATCAGAGGAGCAGCGGCCTGACGCCAGCCCACATCAGTCCTCCTCCCACCAGGGTCAGAGCTCTGCATCATCTGCAGCAGGTGACCTCTCCTCCACAAAACACACATAATTCTCTGAAATCCCTTGTCGGTTCAATCAGATCATACTCTGAACCAGTGGCTCACAGATGCTCTGGTGCTCCGTCACTGACTAGCATATGTCGCTATGAACACATTTATTCAAAGCTCTCTGTGTCTGAACCAAAACATTTTCAGTGTGACAGCTTCTCATTTAGCCGTGGAGATATATAACACTTCTTCTACACTGACTTTGCTTTCATCAAAGAAAAGCTCAAAGCCTTTTTTTTCTTACAGTCACTGAAATATAAAACGGTTAAAACTGAAAGCTCTGGTGCAAAAACACAACACGTTTAGGATCAGATATTGCAACATTTAAAGTTCATTATTAACTTTTAAACAGAAAATCTTTTGAATCACATTCCTCTGAGAACAAATTCTTCTAATCTAGAACCAGGTTCATCCCTAAAAAAGTAAAGGGCTAAAAAGCTGCTGTCACAAAATAGCTGGACCCAACACTGATATCAGTCATCAGGGGAGGGGAAGTGCACTGTTCACAGATGATTTGCTGATGCAGTGCAAAGATTCTGTCTAGCAGGATTTTCACCCCTCAGAAATTCAAGCCCACCACAAAGCTGTTGAATCAGTGAGCTGTGCTGAAAGGTTTTTAGAGTAAATGTTTCATTGCTGCACAAAAATTACACAAAGTTCAGGATCACACAGTACAAGAAAAAAAAACTGACAAAAAGAAGGTACCTAACCATAACTGGCCTCAGCTGGCATCAATTGAAGAAAGTCTACAGTCTACAATACAAATTACACCTATAAATAACATTAATAAAAGACTGAAAATTATAAATATAAAAACTTTCTTTTTACAAAACAAAAAACCTTAAACAGAAAAAATTTAAAAATTGATTGATTTGAGTTAACATAAAGTTTGCTTTAAACAGCATCGTCATGTTCACATCTACGTCTGTCATTTGTAAACACTTTTGAACAGTGGATCATAAAACCTGCATACATACAGCAGCACTGACTCCCTGCTGAGCGAAGATATGAAAGAAGCAAACAAACATTAATAGACTTGAAGTGTAGCAACATTCTGAGTGATTTGCCAGAGTTATGTGGGATGAAAGCCAAGAGCTTAATCCTGTTTCACCCTCTTCCCAAGTTCATGTTCTCCACTGCTTTGAGATATGAAACAGCAAAAATCAGACAACTTTGAGCAGGCACACTAATTTCTCATCAGAGTAGATTCTCCCTAAAGTAAGCTGTTTACAGCGTTTAGTGTAGGACCAGGCAAGGTGAAACGAGCCAATCATATGTGGGGCTTTAGTGAAGTAAAAGATGGGAACTGTTTCCAAACTAAAAAATTTAGGCATCTAACACAGTAAAAGTGGTTTACCTGTTAGCTCTGAAAGCGCACTGTGTTCTGCCAGGTGCTTCCTGTAAAGAGTCTTTAGCACTTTGGCGCTGCCAAACCTCTTGAAGCGTTTCTTCACATTAGTGTAAAACCACTCCAGTGACTGTGTCTTCAACAACCTGAGAAAGAAACACACACAACTTAATTTACATTAATATACATTATGCTAATATCCTACCAAATATAAAGAAAACTGAGTGCCAGAAGATAAAGCTTATTTGTTATTATCCACATTTCGGTCAAGCAACATTCAACCAGAATTTCATTAAACAGGGCAAACACAAAAAAGCAAAACCATCAGTCAGTCCTGGTGCCAATCTACATCTGACTCACAGATGAACACAACCAGCTGTTGGCAGCTGTGCAGATTCATTTCCACTATGTCTCTCACATCAATAGCCAAAAACTCTCTGGAGTTGCTTCATACATCAGGAGGCTGAGAGAGACTCAGCAGGAGATGGTTTAATCATTAGTAAAAGGCACATAAGCGTGTCACTTTGATGTTTGCAGGACAGCAAGAAATCACACAGGCCGCTTTCCACTGAAGTTTTGATGTCATGGAGGGTGATAGAGTGATAAGGATGATTAAATAGCAGGAGTGTCGCATTGATTTCATCTTAGATCCTACCTAAAGAATAAGAGTTTTTTAAAGCTGGAAGTGAGCTGGAGTGGAAAAACTGCAGCTGTTATCATCTGTGACGGGTAAGAAGTCACAGCCAACAAATCACAGTGACACTATCTGATCGGCACGAAGAAGGCAGCATTACAGAAACACTTCACACTGATCAAACCATGTCAGAACTGAATAACTTACTGACCTCTATCTACACAAACACGTAGTCTGCAAATTTAGCAGAGTCTTGCTGAAGAAAAGATAAGAAGCAATCTGTAGATATGAAATCACTGTTTGGTTAAGTGTGAAAAGTCTGAACCACCAAATAATCTAAATTCGAAGATGGTTGAGGGCAGTTGGGTGGTGCAGTAGTTAGCAAAACAAGTCCCGGGTTCAAATCTAGCCAGGATCTTTCTGTGTGGAGCTTGAATGTTCTCCCCATGTCTGTGTGGGTCCTCCCAGAGTCCAAAACAAAACCTGTCCAGGGTACAGTACACCTCAGAAAGGCTTCAGCCCCTCTACAACCTTGAAATGGATACGTGGAGGATGGATGGACAGAAGATAGTTGTGCACTTATGTTCAACTGAAGACAGTCAGCAAAAAAAAAAAGACTAAAACTAGGTTTTTAGTGTACACATCTCGTAGATACACTGTGCTATTTTCCTTGTTTTACCTACTGTATCATATTAACTGGAGAAAACCCACACAAGCATGTAAGGCCATGCAAACCCCACACAGAAGAGCATTTATGGACCCAAACCCAGAACACTGCTGCTGTAAATAGTGTTTCAGCAATGTTAAACTTAAATAGCTCAATGTGAAGAATTTGAAGATTCCTGTAGAAGTATCAGAACGACCTTTGTTAGCGAGGTGACAGACTGGTGAATTAGACTAATGTGAAAGTGACATGTTACTCTGCAGAATCTGAGTACAGATACAAAGAAAATGAATCTGAACTACCAAACAGCCCCAGTATATGATCTAATGTTTGCATGACGTCATTTATTTAAGATTTAAATTCCTATCACTGCTGCTCTTACAATGACTATATAATGGCAGGTTCATGTTTAACGAGGTACCCTCCAACCTCTGAGTGTCTGTAAGCGTGTGTAGACAGCGCAGCGAGTGCTTTGACAGGAAGCATAAGCAAAACATAAAATGTCACACATCATTACCGCGCATCTACAGGCTTTCTAAGGTGCCTCCTGGTGTAGACTAAGCAGTCAGGTTTCAACTACCAGCTACTGACAATGATAGAAAGAAGTACGTCTACGAAGCACTATGACATTTTTATTACAGTGCAGTTTTTTTCTTTATTTTAAATCTGTTTGGATGTTCTACCTTTGGGTTCTCTGACAAATGCTGAAGTTAACATAGCACCTAATTGCATTGTTCAATGCATGACTAGATACCTGCAGTCACCGGGGACCCACAGCTGATGCTATATTGAATGATCTGGAGGCAGGTGGCAGGTAGGTAAGCTTATAACAGTGATTCCTGACACAAATGCATGTCATGACTCTCTATTCTCATATTATCTACTGAATTGATTTGTCTGAGTCAGACAGCAGCACAACCCTGATCCACTGAGTACAGAGTGGCATTTAAAGCAGCAACTGTTCTTAAATGTTTAAAATTTACATCAACAGTGTCTTTGAAGTTTCTGAAATATATTAAGGCTTTTTAAAAAGGTGCCATTGTGAAGTATATAATGTAAGCATTTAGCAGAAATAACTGGCTTTTAATTTGGACTCTGTGCAGCAGACATGACAGGACATGGTCACTTCAGAGTTTTACTAGAGGATGCAGAAATGCATTCCCACTAAAACCTTATAAATCTGACGGTCTGTAACTTTCGGACACCAACAATCTGAGGGTCGTACTCACATTTTTAGAGCTGAGAATGGTGGCTCCGTTTTTTTTTCTTCTACACTCAATCACTTTTGATTAGGAGCCTGTCTGAAAATGTGTTCTCCACACATCTGAATGAATGTCACGTCTCGACCTTTTTTATGATTGCTGCATTTTCAGCAAGCCTTACATTAAGGCCTGCATTACATACAGGACTCCATTCAATTTTTCAAAGAAACTAGTTTTCTGCTTTGTACCCCTCAGCAATGAGAAAAACATATAACAAGCACAGCCTCGTCCTTTTAAAAGAAAATGTCAACTCCTGAAATGTCAGCGTTTCACGAACAAAGGGAATTTTAATTACGACACACTTTCTATTTTATACATTAGGCTTTATGGTAAGGCTTTACAATCTGAGCAAACTTTAAATATAATACATAATAAAATTTTTAAATTACAGACAAATACAGTGAAGTACAGCATTTCAAGATTTCTGTAACAGTAAACAGACAAGTTGAGTTTGAGAAAAGACCTCTAAAGGGAAAATTGGGGAAAATGTCTTTGAAAATCCATTTTATGTTGCTGCACATCTCCCTACCTCATCTCCTCCACTGTCATCTTGCATTAGTCCAAACATTGGGGCCAATGGAGACTTTATCCTGCACTGTATCTTAGTGTCTATGTTATGTGTAATAAGTGCTAAATCCATCTCTCCAACAGTGGAGTAAGACCTTAATAACCTTTGACGTCACTCTCAGCCTCTCATCCTCACTTAGTCTCCTTGTATATCACACACGAACACACTCACATGGACACAAAGCGGCACTTCCAGGCGCCACAGCTGACCTTACCTGCTCTTCTGGCAGGCGGAGCAGAGCCAGGTCTTGTCCCGCTTGTTGTACACCCGGCAGGCCTTGCAGACGTTGTAGTGGCAGTCGTGGCACTGGCGTTTGGGGTTGAGCAGGAAGGTGAAGGGCGAGCAGCAGCGGATGCAGCAGCGCTGGTTGAAGCAACTCTGCCGTGACAGCAGGAGGCAGCGACTGCCCTCCTCGTCCAGCTCCTGCTTCAGCTCGCTGTGGGGAGGAGGGGGGAGAGAGACAGTGAAACCAGGAATGTGTGTGTTTGTGTGAGAGAGAAAAAGAGAGAGAGACTGAGAGATGTATAAAATCTGTTTGAAAAAGATGCTTATGTGTCAGTGAGTAAGATAAGACGTACTGTATAGTATTCCACAGGGATCATATGAAGTTTCTGTACATGGATAAAGTACCAGACCAGGGTTTACTGTGTCAAGTAGGATGATTATGTGAATGAGGACACAGAGTGCACATAACCAGATGAATGCACACTGATCCTCTGCGTCCCGTTAATGAAAATGGAGCAGAAATTAAAGTGGTTTCAAAAATTCGGTCAGGTCGTTTCATCATTTTGTAAACAGAAAAAAAAATAGATATGGGGAGAATTATGGAGCTATTTCACGTTTATTGACGTGCTTGTTAACCAGAAAGCCAAATAAATAACAGCTGTGGTGACCAAAGCACAAATACGTGGTTAAAACACACACAAAGACCCCAGTGTCTTCACTGCCGTGCATTTTCACTACGATAAATGAATTTGGTTTGTCCTGATAATTAATTAATGTAAATAATTGAACAAGTGTCTTCACTAGTTATGTTAATAATGGCGTGAATATATGAGAACCTGTTGAGGCTTAAAGAGAGACTTGTAAAATCAGGTAACATTAGACTGATAGGGGTTAATGTGAGACCCATGATGTAGGGTTTTTTTGTTTAATATGGATGAAAGTGCAGAAGAGCTCAATCCATGGAGACTAATGCAGTAATAGTTTAATGGTAACTACGGTAATGTAATTTTGTAATTGTGTGCCTCAATAAGATTTTTTTTACATGCCGTCTCAACTTTACACGTTTGAATGCATTTATAATCCTTTTGCAAATACATAGCACCAGCAGACTTATAGCAGCATTTACAACCTGCAAACAGCACTTACATTAAGTGCTTTGAGTGCATCACTATAAGGACCAGTCGATTTACCATTTCACCATCTGTTTCAGTCTGCATCTTCTGTTGTGGAGTTAAATTAATGTTGCTGTTTGACATCATCGGCACATTGTTTCTGTTTTTGTGCGTTTGTGAGGAACAAATGTGTTCTGGACAAACTGGTCAAGGTAATAGAGTCAAAACTGTTCGGTTTTATTAAAATGAAACTAAATTTAAATTAATTTGACTTCACTATCAGGATGGCACAGTGATTTCGGTTTGCACGTCTCTCTTCATTTGTGGTGTTACTAGATCACATTTATCTAGATTTAAATTGTTATAAATTTGTTTTTGACTGGTTGCTTTCTGACGGGGAGCTGAACGACTGTCAGCTATTTATTTCTGTTACATTCATTAAACGTGACAGCAAACAAACACGGGTAATTGTGTTCTTATCATTAGCTGTCCAGCAAAGAAATACAGACAGAAGTAGACGATTTGACAGGAGATGATGGAATATGAAATTAGTCAAACAAATGAAGGCAAAGCAGGAGAGGCAAATAGAAAGTGTAACTGTGTAGGTGGCACTAGAAAAAATCCATTATTTTCACATCATGACAGCAGGAGCGTCAGCCATAACTGAATCATTTATAAATTATTACAGCTCGAAACTGATGGAGTCTGACAAGAAGAGGAGGGGGGGGAGATCTGCTTCTGCAGGTATGCAGGTTGGTTTCATTTCAGTTTCTGATGACATGAAATTCAAAATGCAAAGCACCAGAATAGATTGCTCATTCTGTATGTGACAATGTTTGTTTTTAAGTAAGTTTACAGAGTGTGATTTATGGAAAATTTCTTTAAAAGAAAAGATGATGATGTTGTATGTGACAAATGTTCAAAGCACAAACCCAGACGACATATGAATATTTTCAGTGTTAAATAATGTGTCAGTTTCTCTGTTAATCAATACTTTATCCATTGTATTCATTTTCAATTTTATATTGATTTGTCCAAAAACCTAACCTCAAAGATGTGAAGTTACCTGTTTCATGGAAACCAGCAAAAAGTCACATCAGTGATGATGAAAAAGATCAACTTTGATGTTTTTAAAAAGAACAATTATGATAGCAAGCTTTGGTTACGTTGGCTAATCATTTCAACCCTTTAGAGTTACCTAACTTCCTTTAAACAAAAGGTTAACCACAAATATTGAAATGAAACTTGCCACTTTAAAACCATAAAAGTGTTCAGTCTCCCTCTGATGCCCCTCACTACAGCACCACACCCATTACTAAAGCTCAGTAGACAATATAAATACCTCCCAGACACAACAGCATCCGCCACACTTAGACAGAGACAGTGAGGTAATAACAGTAAGAAAGTGAAGAAACATGCACAAACATACCTGAAACATACAGCATCCCATGATACTCAACATAAAAAAAGCTGTGGAGCCTTTTTTATGTTGAGTGAACCTAATAAGACATGTACAGTAATGTTTCGCAGCACTCTGCAGCTTTATCCTCACACACACTCAGCGAAAGAAGCTTTTGAGCTTCGGTCATTCAAAGAGAACAAACAAGAAGAGGCTCAGGCTGTGTCAGTGCTATAATCCTCACATAAAGTCTGCTTCTGGGTGATAAGCTAACTAACGTCTGCTGGCATTTGTCTGAAAGGAGCTTAGTTTATTTTTCTTGTGTTTGAAGATTTGAATGGAGATCAGTTATCTTTTGTCATAAGAAGATAAAAAGATGAGTCATGCTGTTCTCTGAAAACAGTGTATGTTACCAAATAAATGTGCCTGCTGTACTGCTTTTGAACAGCAGGGGACAGCTGTGTTTTAAGATTTAGGATTTCTGTATCTGGTGAACTGAAGCTTTCACTATTCACAATTCCAGGACAGCTAATCTCTCATATATCATCAACTTCTAGGCTGATGCATGGAAACGTCTGACAAATAGCAGCTTATTTACATGTTAGCATCTATGCAGCGACATTATAACTCATTTATAGTTGTTTTTCTCATCTACTGATGAATTTTAGTTCAGTCATTTCAGTTATGGGAACCATGTCTGAGAAAAGCTTTTTTGCAATGTGCATTTAACTTGTCTTTGATCATAGCTGGGATACAATTCAGTTTCTTTAGGATGATGACGAGTACAAGACGACTTACAGAAGTTCAAACTGAGTATCAGAATGAGAAAGAAGGTGATTTAGGTGACTTTTGAATGTGGCGTGGTTATTGGCTGGTTGGAGTATTTGAGAAACTCGCGAAGGTTTATAGAGAAAGGTCTAAGAAACTGTGAGCAGCAGTTCTGAGGGTTAAAATGCCTCGTTGATGCCTGAGGTCAGAGGAGAATGGCCAGTATGCTTTCAGCTGATAGGAAAGTAATAGTAAGTCAAATAACCACTCATTACAACCAAGAATGCTTCTAATATTTTTTTTCTGTGCTCATACTTTCATCCCTTTCTATCCCTTTATGACCACACACGTTGTCACAAAGTTCAAATCATGTCAAACTAGTTTCTTGAACAGTGAGTTTGCCTCCACAGTCACCAGATGTCAATCCAGCAGAGCACCTTTGGGATCCTCTGCTGGATTGAGAATGGGAGATTTGCATTATGGATGTGCAGCCTACAAATCTGCAGCAACATCGCTGTCATGTCAATATGGACCAAAATGTTTCTGCGCCTGTATGCCATGAAGAACTGAGGCAGTTCTGAAGGCACAAAGGAGTCCAACCCAGTATTAGCACTGGGTAAGAATAAAATCAATAGATGCTGTATTTAGCTTCAGAAATCCCCAGCACGCTGCTTTTGTTTGTTTTTTTCTGTCTTTATATCTTTTCTATTAATATCTAAGGAAGTTGTTATGTTTAAACAATCTTGAGAAAAACAGAAGATTATTTTTATTGCACAAAATATCATTTTAAAGTCAGTTATAAAATACATGTGTGACATTTCAGTTATCCAAATCAGTCCTGAACATCTTAACAGCAGTAGTTCCTCCTTTCATAAGAAAAACGTGCACCAGAGATCACAAAGAAAGTAAACAGCATCCAAGTGTGTTCTCCTGTTCTTTGCTCATCTCTATTCCTTTCCTAACTTCATCTCTGCCCTCTGATTGCTGTTTCAGATGCATGAACCCTCCTGGGTTTCATCTCAGGGATGTCGGTGCAGAAATTGAAAAGCAAGACGCATGAAGTGAAAGCGCAGTTAACAGGTTCAGGAGTGAGGAAGCATAAAAGTGAACAATCGAAATGACATGACAGATTAAACTCATACGCGTGATGACTGAAAGCAGTACGTGACCTTTTGTGTCAAGTGCTTCTGCTAAAGAGGGGATAAGCTGTGGATATCTTTGGTGACATTTAGCAGCTGAAAAACTGCAGTACATTTTACATTTACTATTATTTTGACCTAAAGCAATAAATTAACTTTTGGGCAAAAGCTTGGCTACCTCAGACAATGTCAACAATGTCTAATCATACCGGGTAAACATTAACAAGATTAGCTGGTGGTGAGCACTTTGCTTAGCAACACTTGTCGAAGTTAAGGAATGTAGAAAGCTCAACAACTAATCACTTTTGGTCATGTGGGGATTTAACAGAAAAACCCCTTTCAGTTGCAGATTCAAGCAGAACAACCGTTGTAGTTTCAGTGGTTGTTTTCAATAGTAATGATGGGTCTTTTTAAACATTAATGCAGATACAGTAAAGCAAATACAGTTTTTTTTTTATAAGGACACAACATTGGATCGATATTGTAGTTCTACAGGTTTTTAGACCACAGACATATTTTCTATGTTTGGACTAGACCGTCACAGAGATTTAGATAGAGTTAGAGTTATGGAGTTGGGAAAATAAGTTAAGGTGAATGTACCAAAAAATACATGCAGTCAGTGGGTTATAAAATTTAGTTGTATAGTTTAGTTTTTCATTATTTTACAACTTTTGTCAGTTAAAATATGGTAAGTAACAACCACCTCCCCACCTAATGTACCAAAGTACACTTCTTTAAAATGTATTTTTCTTTCAGGTATCTGTTGGCAACTCTTTTACTCAACTTTACAGACACTTTCCTCCAAAATGTAACCAGAAAATAATCAGAAAAAAACATTAAGAGTTTAAAGAATAGAAACCTATTTTCTGGTCCTCAAAGACTGCGTCTGAAGAGATGCAGAGATATTTTATGGTGTTTTACAGATAATTACGTGGACCCTGGTTTGCCTTCAGGTGGTACTGAAAAATGCATCCATCTGCTTTTTGGGTTTTTTTTTTTTTTGGTTTATGGCACTTTAATGTGAATGTAGCAGAATGCAGATTATTTACCTAAACTAATCTGGTAGGTGACTTAAAAAGTAAAACATTTCAAAATAAATATTAAACACTTTAAAAAATATGTGCTTTGTCTGACCCACAGCCACAAACCTCCTGTCCTCAGTGTGTGAATAGAGTGAGACTGGAAGGTAGCAACAACAATAGGCAGTTCTTATTGGAAGTTACAATAGACCACACTGAGCTGATGAGCACACACTAGACATTCGCTTCAGAAAAAGAAAGACATTTTCAAAAAATAAAATCTAGCTGTAAAGTTACGTTATCAAACACTTAATTAATCAAGCCAGGTGTCCACATAAAATGGTTTTACTGATAAAAATCTAAAGGAAATCCTGACGATTAGATTCATCTTGTATGTGTGTGGTCCTTGTGGGCTTTTAGACCACTGAAAGTATTCTGGTAAACATTGGAACAATGCTGTAAGAGGTAAGTGTTTTCTAAATAAAATGCCAGGACCAGAAAGGACTCATTTTTGTAGGGCAGGCAAATCATTTTCCACTATTGTGTAACTCTTAGGCTGAGGCTACAGGGAATGAAATCCACCTATTTACCATGTTATTGTGCCTTTGTGTCTATATATGTTGAGTTTGGGGTTAAGAAGGAAGCTGGTCTGAGTGCAGCGGAAAAAGGCTTCACTTCCTGGCCACTGTGTTTAGGACACACTTCAGAGCAAAGAGGCGGGAAAGGAAATCTCCACCAAGGTCTAAAAATTCCTCGAATTAAATTGTGCTAAAGAAAAGCAGCCTGAGAAAACTGATGTAAAAGACTGTAAAGATACACTGGTTATACAGTGCCTTACTTACTTATATGTTCTTCATTTTGTTTTCATAGCCACACTTTCTCTTTTCATCACCATGGCAGAAATAGTTTATAATTTGAGACACCACATACCTGTCAAACACGGTGGAGGCAATGGTATGACATTGGAACTAATGGAACTGGGTCATTAGTGTTTATTGGTGATGTGACTGTGGATAGAAGAAGCAGTATGAACTCTGAAGTGTACATGGCTAATATCTCTGCTCAGATTCAGCCAAATGCTGCAACTGCAAAAGCAAAGAAATGAGATATAGTTCCCAATTCCCAATGGCCAAGTCAATCAGCTGATCTCAATCCAACAGACCAGACTTTTTATTTATTAAATAAAATACAAAACTGGATGCAGAAAAAGCCACAAACAAACAGCAGCACCTAAAGGTAGCCACAGTAAAGGGCCAGCAGAGCATCTCAAGGAAGGAAACAACATTTTGCGATGTTCATGAGTTCTAGGCCTCAAGCAGTCATTCATTTCAAAGGTTTAAAATACCCTTCACGTTTAAATTAGGTCAGCTTGTCTAATTAATATTGTGACTCTGAAAATGGCAAAGTATAAAAATGACTGTAATTCTTGTCATTTTTGGAGGACTGGTGCATCTCTGTGGTTTCTGCACAATTTTAATTTACACAATCCCTCTTTCTGTCTAGACCAAGATCTACTCAAACGGAAACCAAAAATGAAAGAAAATCTGCAATAATAAATCCTTGTAGGGGAACACTATGAACAGAAAAAGTATACGTTTATAAACCATTGTGATAAACAGTTTCACATTTACTAGACTCAAAGAAATAGGTAAGGAAAGGAAGGTGAAAACTGTAAAACACTCATATGAACGGTGAGAGTAACCAACTTACAATAGAAAAACAGCAGGATGGGGGGAAAAGTCAGTACAGTTCATTTCCTATACATAAAATATCTGGAGCTCTGCCTCTGCTACATTTACAGGTCAAAACTCACCTGAGTCTCTCCTCCTCCGTCTTGCGCAGCTTCATGTCCCTCTGCACCACCTGCAGCACGTGTTCCGCCTCATTGTCTGTCAGTCCTGTCAGATCAAGCTTTCGACCCATGGCTGACACCCCACCAGCTGTCCCAGCCTCACCGACTTAACAATCAGCTTGTTGTTTTCATCTGGAACAGAGAAAAAATAGTCAGGACAATGACACAAAATACAAAAAAGAAAAAAAACCACCTGACAATTACAGCTAAGTGGTTTAGTGCAAACTGGTGGAGGAAATAAATAAATTCACTAAAGAAGTTATACTTCACTACTTTACAGTACTTTACAGTTATAGTTACTAGTTCCAAGATTGTGAATTTACACTTAAAAACATGGTATGATTATAAAACACAAAAATTAAACTACTGTTAATCAAACATTTTTGAGCCTGATGTGCAAGGAGTCATAACATTTTTTTTTCTCTTAAGTCCTTAATTAACACATGATTTCTAAAATATATTCTAAGCCTCTCTGGAGAGAGTGAACCAAATCCAGATAACATGTTTTACAGTCAGGCTTCTTTCTCAGCATGTCGCATATCACTCCTAGGAACTAATTTATTACAATAACAGTAGTTTTACTCACTTTTGATACATTTTTATTATTAATTATACTTCAGTGGATTTTGTGTAAACTTGTAATCGAGTACTCTGACATAACTTACAGCAAGCACAAGAAAAACCAGAGCCACTGACACTTCTTGGAGAGGAAATCTCTTTTCTTTCCATCAGACCTGAAGCTGCAGCTTACTTTCTTTTTGTTTTTGAACCCCAAATGCGGACGTGAAACTAATATATAACTATAATTATCCCAATCACAAGTATTTTACTGGAATGTGAAGCAAATAGTATCGACTTTAAAACACGAACATGCAAGTTAATGGTTTTCATTCCGGCTGAGGGTGATAAAGTCATAGTTTGATTACAACAACTTACCGGAATCTGTGGCTGAAACAGAGCAGCGCCTTTAAAATCTCACTCCGTTTACTTTTTGAGGGAATTATCCGTGAGACGAAGCCAAACGTTTATTATAATCCAGGGAGTCTGCAATGCCTTGTTTCATCGGGGGGGTTCTCTATCGTATGAAAAAGTCTTTCTGGCCTGCTCTGCGCAGCCAGGCTTGGTTTCTGAGAGAAAAGCAGGATAAATCCTGATTAGGGTCTATCAGAGCGTTTCTCCGCTTGCCAAGGCGAAGTGGAAGTGATGAAAGCTTTTTTTATATCCCTTATTGTGAGGAAATGGAATTTAATAATAAACTTGGGTTCTGACTGTGTTCGATCATAAATGAACAATAATCTTGGAGTGACATCTTGATGCTTTGCAGACCCTATGTCACTGTATTATTCTTAAATCACTTCAGTAACACGTGCTGTTAACAGTAATGAGTCTAATTTCCAAGGGACTTCCGGAAGTATGAGCAAACAAAAAATGTAAAAAGCAGGTGATGATGGTCAGAAACAGTCAGAACTTTATGATACATGGTGTAAAGCTAAAGTCAGTCCCGCAAACAGCTGAAGGTAAAAACTAAGACTGATGGGTTAGGAGGGAAAGGGAATGGATGGATAAAAAGAGCAGTGAACTGAGGGCATCTAGTGGACAGGGGGAGAACTGCAGATTGTAGTTTCCGTCCTGTTTGACATGCATCCGTGAATCACGGCAGACTTTCTGTATTATGAGACACACATGTGTCGCACATGTTTTAATATTTTTAGCAGCGGCTCTCCTTCTGAAACAAAGAACATGTTGGATTTACATAAGTCATTAGTGGACAGTGGTTGCACGTGGTTGGTTTTGCTTTGGCAGAAACTTAAACAATTGATTTAATTAACACAACTTGTTCATATTCAATAAACCTGTGCATTTTGTGTTGATAAAACATGATTGAAACATGTTTAAATGAAGTAAGTTGGAATATTTTAGTCCTTCACTTTGTTCCAACACTATTCAATAACTTTTACACCAGTACTACTTGGTCACTTAAATACTACATGATGTCTTCTTATTACATAATGTTCAACAAAGTCTAGAATCTGGTTAACATAAAAATTGAATAGATTTACAACGACTACCATCCTCTAATCTTTATCCAGGTTGCAGGGGGGGCTGCATAACCAAGAAGTCATAGGCAGGGTACACTCTGGACAGCTCACCAGTCTATCACATAGAGACAAACAACCATTTGCTCTCACATTCATGGGTAATTTGGAATCACCAATAAATGTAACTCTAATAACTGCATGACTTTTAACCGTGGGAGGAAACCAGAGTACTCAGGGAACCCACTGCAACCTATTCAGATTGTGGATTTGAACCCAGAACCTCCTTGCTACATCACTAACCACCACACCACCAAGTTGTCAAACCAGGCTTACCAAAAGCAGGAAAGCTATGATTAGCTTGATGCAGAATTTTCTGAATTCTGTCTGAATTTTCTTGTCCTTGACAGGTTAAACCACAAAATAGCGATAACATGTGGTGTGTGTGTAGTTGTCTGCCTCTTATAACTTCAGTGATTTTCCAGCAGTTTGAAATCTCATGTGATCTTGTGAATTCCATGAGTCCAGGCAACTGACCACTCCTATCCCATCATGTCATCGCAACATTTTTTACAGATTTTGTATTTTATACAGATCCTACATGATTTAATTACGTTCACCACAGAAACATAAAAATATTTTGTTCAAATTACAAGTTAGACTTTTGTAAATGTAACAACCACCCAATTTTTATTTTTTTTTCAGTGTAAGATCTTGATGAAAAGTAGGAACAGCTGTCTGTGGAATCAGCACGGACATTCACTTTTTCTCTAAACACATCATAACCCTGCATTTATGAATGAATGAATGGAAGAGCTCTCAGGTGATATTTTATAACCAAAATCAGGCTACATGATAACAGAAACCAGAAATACTTACATATTATCTTTAAGGATATGCCAATACAGCTGAGAGATACTGAAAAGACTTAGATAGATTATATTCAGTAAAATGATATTAATTATATCCTTATAATAAACTTAATTTAGGCCTATACAATTTTTAATATCATTAAGAAACCCAGCGCACCAGTGAAATGAACACAGATGCCTGTTTACTAGAAATGCCTGACATTCCTGACTAAAGTTTGTGTTTGTATAATAGAGACATAAATATGGTCTAATGTGCTTAATTTTACAATGTTACCTCAGGGTTTCTGTGGTCTAAGACATTTCATTTCTGATTAGTAATTCAGTAGGAGAATCTATCCGAGTGGCCCATGTGCACCGCTCATTTTTTTTGTAATATGTAATATTTTGTAATGTTTGGGGGCTTTTTAGCCTTATAGGATGGTGGAGAAAGACCAGGGGAAGAGAATAAACAGCCAGCGCCATCTTTACTAACCCTATGGGGCACTGACTTAAAATGACATGCCTAATAATTGCATTTTAAACTAAGATGGGTTATTTACTGTACTCATTGGGAAAAAAAAACACATTTGATTGCAGGATTTGCCCACTTTTTTTCTTTTTTTTTTTTTTTTACAAGGTTTTAATTTTTTTTTTTTTTTTTAAATACATTTTGA
>VUQR01002071.1:61455-78002 GCA_015108515.1 Hemichromis elongatus | reverse complement strand
CACACACACACACACACACACACACACCCACACACACACACACACACACACACACACACACACACACACACAGGCCACTTATATCAAAAGCTTTGTGAAATTTCAAACACAGGCACACTGTGTTAACAAGAATGATGAAGCAGGAGAGACATTCAACACAAAATCACATTATAATTAAATATCTGCAATTGCATGACATTTTGAAAACAACAGGATTTCAAATGGAGAAAACAGCAAACACACTTAAGTTTTCAGTTCAGCTCAAAATGTATACATTTGGAGATGTTTCGCATAAATATTTGAATCAGTTATACTTTATTATATTGGTTACTTGTTTTTTTTATTTTACTTTTTCTTACGTATATTAAATATAAGTAATATAATATATAATAAACTAAGCCAACATTCTGATTACGTGACATTTTATATAACTGGTAGCAATAAGCATGATAAGCACAGGTTTCATGTACTAAAATGAAATGGACAGGTTTCATTTATTATTAAATTTAATACAAAGTAAAGTTATTATAAAATGAATAAATGAATGTAATTTCTTCCAGGTACAGGAGACATAAATTGTTCTGCTTG
The DNA here is from genome assembly GCA_015108515.1 of Hemichromis elongatus. Classification (NCBI taxonomy): domain Eukaryota; kingdom Metazoa; phylum Chordata; class Actinopteri; order Cichliformes; family Cichlidae; genus Hemichromis; species Hemichromis elongatus. The sequence continues at coordinate 77,414 of VUQR01002071.1, read as the reverse complement.
AGTTCTCATGTTGATTAAGGCTGTTTCATTTGTTTCTTCATGTAACTTTGTAACAGATTTTTAAAAATATTTTCTTTAGGCTACAATTTACCTACATTAAAATGTTAAATGGAAATGAATGATCTCATACACGTGCTGATTCATCTACATGCAAGTTTTGATGAATTCCTTTCCACTGTTTGATTAATTTGTGCGCACAAGATAAATGCATACAGTGAGCCAACACCAGACCAGCCAGGAAGGAGACTACAGAGTGGGACTTGGCTCATCTTAATAAGATGTAGGCTCCCCTTGAAAACATTATGTGAGAAATTCTGGGCTCCCAGAAGTACTGCGATATGGTGGTTTGTCATACATTGTATCTCGAGTGCATGGAATAACATTTTGTGTACTCGGTGTAGTAAAATGTGGCCTTCAAATACACATTTTTTCCTCTGTATCCACTGGCTGCCTCAGTACAAGCTGGCTCATGGAGCATCTAAATCCCTAAAACATTGGCACAGTTCTGTTTGCAACTTTAGGCGTTTTCTATGCCAACAAATGTGCTCTTAGATGCAGACATTATTATTTCACATACCAACCTGTATACTGTTTATAATTATCACAATTAAGTGTGTGGTTTGAATCATCTGGATTCTTCCTCTCTGTCATAATTGTGCATGTTTATGTCACCTACTTCACCTCAGAAAACGCCTTTCATTTCATTTCCACACAGTTTTTTGTTTTGTCTATAGGCCTCTCGCTAAATTGCACATTTGTTTGCAAAGATACAGACTAGAGAACCAAATCTGGGTTTGGCGCTTCCCTTGTTCTGTATACCACCGTGTATATATGCTGCTATCTGAACGTCCCTTTAAGAGCAACCTTTTGAGCAGAGAATGCTAGAAGAGATGTGAGACTGCAGGAGCAGAAGGACGATGGGACAATTTGTACAATTGGAGGAGAAGGCAGAGAAGGAGAGTGACAGAGGGAGGGTGAAACCTCCACGTGTTTGATGGTGATTGGAGACATCACTTACACAAACAATGAGGCGGAGGATGACAACATCTTCTGCATGACGAGTGTGTTTGTGAAGGCTGTCCTCACACAAGGAAATGGCACTTTGAATCATCCTCACGCCTCAGACATGTACGTACAATGACATGCACAAACACATCTGAAGTCACATGCACGCACAAAGAGATTTCACTTCACATTTTCCAGACTGATGTCATATAAAGTACGTAACTACGAGAGGTGGGAAGGAGACATAGGGTCACTTTGTAGGGGGAAGAGATACGCCTTGTTTGTCAGTCAATATGCAAGCACTCAGAGGTGAGAGATAAATGCTGCTCTTGGAAATACGGCCACATCTGTAACCCAAGATCACTAGATTGTTTAAGAAGAGCTCTGCTCACTCTCCTCTTTCCATCATTGCTCACAGTTTGTCTTCCAAACATAAATGGCCTTGACAACTCACTGGTCTATGGCCATTCCACAGCGCCATCCTTTTCCTTTTCCCCCTTTTGGGTAATCTGATTTTAAACTGTGGAAGTGCAGGCTCACACACACTGAGTACTGACGTATCACTGAGATAAGTAGACAGGCCAAAGTACTCCGCAAGTGGCTTTTGTCTTAGTAGCTGCATCACATATGGCTAACACTTTGAGAAAGATAGAAGAAATAAGGAAAATTCAGCAAGCATAGTTCCCAGCAAGGTCTCCAGATACAAGTTTGAAGCGGATAAACTGCAATTCCCTTCCATCATCTTAAAATGATTTCCTTGAAATGTTTGAAAGTTTTCTCTTGCCTTATATTGAAAAAAAGTAAACCAAAAAAGACCAAATAATCAATTATAATAAACTGAAAAATCACACAAGTTATGATACAAAAATATGTTAGCTGTTCAAGTCGCACAAAGGTCTCACATAAAGTTTGTTGATCTAAAGGTCTAGACGTAATGAGTTGGCTTCAAGTATTAAAGTATTTCTCTTTCAAATTAATTGTTTCCAAAGTAATAGGCAGCAAGCAAACTCCATATTGTTGAGCAAATATCTTCTGTTATTAAGTGCTAACACTTGAATACCTCTCAAATTATTCTGCTTTATCAGAACTGTGTTTGTTTTCTTTAATCGTATATGTTTGGCATTAGCAAGCAACCCATCTGAATTCCAGCTCGCGTTAAACCAGTGAATAGTTCAAACATACAAACCAAAAAAAAAAAAAAAACCCAGCAGTCTCTGACAGAAAATAACTGTCATCAGTCTCACTGATGTGAGTGCTTCCTCTCTGAAGCCAAATCAAATCTTTGGAGCCCCATTTACTGAAGAAAATTTTTACCAAAATACAAAACTCATGAAAAATGCCACATTTTATACAATATTATAACCATGCATTTAAATAAAGCAGGTGGTAAAACTTTAGTTTAATTGTAATCTTCAATAAATCTCAAAGACAGTGGCTTCTGTATCCTTTACATATCCCAATACGATTGGACATAAATGAAACATTTTCTTTACTGCTATCTGCCTGTTAACACTCTAATATAAAATAGATATAATTTGTGTTATTCTGAAATCACAATCATTGATTGTTATTATACTTGTACCCTTGCTATTATTTGTGATTATTTATTGCATGTAGAAGAGGGGCTTTCAGATGCATGTGATTCTATAGACCTTTACAGCTGCAAGTCAAAGTGCAGAGCATCAGAGAGACACACACAGGCACACACACACATGCATACACACTCAACAGCAACACTGGAGGTGATCATTTTTCAGTGCTCACCGGAGCAAATGATGCAAACATGAGGTTTGAGCGCAATCCTTTAAGTAAGCCTATAGCATGTTTTGTGGTGCCTGGTGATATGGATTATGCTGTAGATTGGATGTTTCCCTAAGCAGATACCACAGAGCGCAGTTACAGCATGTTTCACACTAACTTGTGACCACCCAGTCTAGTGCCAGCACGTGTGCTCTAACAGGGCCCCTCCTCAGGTGTGGTCTTCCCAGTTACAGACCATCAGTTGTGCAATCCACCATATTCTACTGCCAGGCTAATAAATGGCTCGTGTCAGAGGCGGTGTCAGTCTATTGCTTGCTCATTTTGAGCTCGCGTAGGGGTTGGAGAGGAGCTTTGCATTCTCTGCCGTTCTGCTCGGTGACTGGCAAAGTCCTGACTTTATTGATTTCTTTCTTCACTGCTCTTTGTCAAAATATCCAACTGCAGACCTTAAAGACCTCCGCCATTGCTCGACATCTGCAGCCACACACGGCTTCTCTTATAATGGTCGGCTCCGGCACTTTGTTTTTTGAAGGGGGAGGAAGGGATGATAGGCTGTGTGAGTGGAAGATGATTGTAGAACACAATCTAAAGCCTCTGCAGCTCTCCCTTTCTCTCTCTCCCTCCCTTTCTCTCTCACTGTTTTTCTCTGTATCTCTCCCGCGCTCTCTCTCTATCTTCCCAGTCTGACACAGAGAAAATATTGTACACTGACTGGCTCCCATTGAATCCACGTTGTGATTCATCGCCCAATTTCAAACTGCCAAGCAGCTAAATTGCACCAGGTCTGCCAAAATTCATCCCAGGAACACGCAGGAGATGTGAAAAATTAAATGTCATCGTGGCACAGTGGAAAACTTTCACCTCTCATCGAGCAGAATATGCTCGCTTCATTCTGTACTGATGGATGATGGCCTGGGGCTATACTTAACCTACTTAGTAATGTCATGTACCGCAGAATGTGTTTACTTTTGAAAAATAGTGAGAAAACATAAACTCTATCAGCGCTTGACATCTGCGCATTCTTCCTCCAAATAAAGTGGCTTTTTATGTTGATGCAGGAATGAATTTTCCCCTTCATCAGACTTGTTTGCTGTATATCATGCACTAACACTGGATGTGTAAAATAATGTATGCCAGCTGAAAAGACGGATACCGTTTCTAAATAGTGAGCGCTATCTGTTAGGCTTCAGCGCTTACTGGTAGATCAAAAATGTTCTCACGTGGATACACTTTAGCTGCCAATTTGAAGTTATATCGAGGAAAGTTCAGGCAGTCCAGACATTTTGAAGAGATAAAGGTACATTATTGAGCGTGAATTAGAGAGAGGGCGAGAGACAATGGGTTGAAAAGCAGAGAAAGGATAAGGTTGGGAGGCAGGGAGAGGGTAGGAGGGCTGAGCGATGACTGGCTACTTTAGCAATTAAAATGTGGGGCAAAGACACAGAGGCTTGGTTTGACCGAGAGACTGCACCATTCATCATCCCAGCTGCCATAAAGCAGCAGTAGATGGAACCTTTGATTTGAGCTTCACAGGAACATAAATCAAAATCCAAACCATGGCCTGTCAGGGCCATCGCCAGAATAACCCATTTGAGAGAGGGAGAAAGAGGAAGAGAGGGGCGGTAAGGTTGGAGAGAGTAAAGGTAGTTACTTTTCTGGCTTTGCACTCCATCCCACACACACTTACACACAAAGATACATGCAGTTTGCAGACACACACCTTTGTCCCTCCATATGTATTTGATGTTCAGACGCAGCTGCCTCACACCTCTCCGCAATATCGAATCTGGGGATCATTGATCAAGTGGCTGGGTCCTGTCAGTGGCCAGTGGTGTGCCTGACCCACCCCGCCCTGGCAACATCTACCCGTCCACCCCCCTCCTATCTTCATACCCTCGTATACAAGGCAAAGAACAAGGAAGTGAGGTCACGCCGCGTGTACATCCATCCATCTAAATAGCATGACAACGACAGCTAATAAATCATTCATTCATTGTTTAATCTATTGTCTGCCGGGGCAAAAGTCATGTGGCTGATATGAAGACAGATTTACCCCATGCAGGTGGGGTCCGTTGGAGAGGGATTTTTACTGTTACTGGTTTCCTTATCAATTAGTAATGTGTTCATTATACCTTGGAGCAATTATAACCACTAATGATTGAAATAACACGGAGGGTCTTTTATCAAGAGAGTGCCAAAGTAATTTAAGCCAATTTAGTCATACATTTTATTTCGCTGTAGGCTTTTGGGTTTGAAGCACTATGATTGACTCACTTTACTGAGTGAAAGATAAATAGCTGCTCATCTACGAGTTATTTCAATGTTACGTTCACCTGCACACGTGCCCAAGTGACTCTAATAATACATTCATTTGGGAGGGTTGTGGATGAGGCTCTTGACTCACTAGCAAGGTCAGGGAAGGTTCATCTTAAATGCTACGCGCAATTCCAGAAGGATGAATATTTAGGTTCATCTTCTCCACTGTGAGCCATGTTTAATTTATTATAATTACAGAAAGTCTGAGTGAAGCCAGTGTGTTATGAGCAGAGGTAACAACCCTAACGTAACCCTATTATGGAAGAGGTTATGTTCCCCCAGTGCAGAATCAATGTAAAACACGTGACCTGAAACAGCTCAGGACAGGTTAATGAGGCTACGTTTGGGACATGCATCTCATTAAGACAGCCAGAGGGAAGGTCAGTGAACATCACTGTTTACCTTAGCTCACCTACTAACAGAATCATCTCACAAAAGCAGGACAAACTGCTTTTAAAGACCAACAAATCACAGTGTTATGATATGACTCAGATACAAAAGAGCACCAAAGCACACATTCCAGTTGGGAAAGGTCATAAGCTCATATTCAGCGGCAAACGCGGTCGCCATGTTTGACCTGTTGTTAAAGTGACAATAGCAATTGTTTCATGTCAAGTGACCCTGATACACAATATGATTTAGATGCCATAAAAGCCGATGAGGTAGCGTTGATCTCTCAGACGACTATCGATGCTGATGAATGATCGAGCTCGGGACGGGATTGAAGTTGGGAGACCATGAGAAGATGCGTGTTCATTTATGTGGCGGTGTACGGCAGCCAGCAAGCGGTGTGTGGCACGCCTGTCTGTGCCCGCATGCGGAGCGTGGCATTAGTCAGTGTGTAAAGCCCTACCAGTCAGACGGGAGATGGGTTGAGGGAGATGAATGGGAGGCAGGTTCACTTTATTACTGTCACTCTTCTCTCTCCCAGTCTGCCTCAACCTCCCCACTACCACCCATCCATTAATCACATGTTACTGCCTCCTCCCTCCCTCTTTCACTGTCTATTTCTCCTCCCTCCACCTTCCTGCTCCTCCCCCATCTGTCCCTCTATTTTCAAACTCAAACTTACTGTACCTTCTCCTCCTCACATACCCTTTCAATCATAGTATCGGTTTCTGCCTCCAGTTTGCCACGTCCTCATCCTGAGATCTGCTCCTCACTAAGCCCGTGCAATCTTAAAAAAAAAACATGATACATCAGCATAAGCAAGTGACTCTTTTGGATAACAATGGCGTTTCTTAAGGGACTTATGCCTTTTGTCCTGTGTCTCTGTGCTCTTCTCTTTACACCCACCTCCAGCTGGTAAATGGAGTGGTTCTTATAGTGTTTTTAAACACTCAAAGCACTTTCTAATTATGGCTTTCCCTTCCTGAAACTGGTTCTGCTGAAGGATTCTTCCTGTTAACAGTGAGTTTCTCTTTCCCTCTGTCCCACTTCGAGTTGTGTGATTGTTGGGGTTTCTTTCTAATATTGCAAGGTTATAATATGAAACGCCTTGCCGCACTTGTTGTTTTGAATTTGCGCAATATAAATAAAACTGAGTTTAACAAAACTGAACTGACAATTAGCTAGTTTCAGTCTGTTTTTAGGGTTTCGCTATTCAACCACTTTGATTTTAACATTAGCATACCATAATTATTTTTTTTGCTTGGCGTCAGAAATAACCAATTTTGGACGACAGAACTGAGTGCTAAGTTATCAGCTAGTTTAGTTAGCAAGGACTGCACAGGTTTATAGCACAAACAGACATACCTGTTAATCATTCCAAAGTAACATGCTTGGTATAAATAAACAAATGATATATTATTTAAATAAAAACAATAATTCTATGTATAAATAAATGCTCTTTACCCACTAAAACTGGAACACAAAGTTCTTGGACAGGTAGTAGAATAGACCATGTTGTATGATTACCGTATTTTTCGGACCACAAGGCGCACCAGATTATATAAGGCGCATGTGTGTGGATGGATTATCTCAGTTGTTCTCCTGACTGAAGTTTGGTCTGTTTACAGCATCCTGCCATGCGATTGCATTTATTCCTAACCATCAGGAACCCTCACGTTAACTTTTATCGAGTGGAAAAAAGTTAGCATTCATCCTTGGACCCAGATTTCTCAGAGTATGCGATGCTCCTGACCACGGTAGCCATAATGCTCCAACAATCCATCAAGTGGTGTGGCTTCGTAGCTTACCAAAGTCGTACTAAAACATTTTTGACATATTTTTTAGCAGTGTGTACCACATAAAATCAGTTTGAGGTCAGAAAACACAACCAGAATTCATAAATAAGGCATACCGGATTATAAGTCGCACTGACGATTTTTTAGAAAATTAAAGGATTTAAAGTGTGCCTCGAAGTGCGGAAAATACGGTATTTAAATATTCCTACTAAGTCTTTAACACAATGGTGCTCTCAAGAGGTCCAGTTGTGTAACTGAGGTTAGCTGAGGAGTAGCCAGATGACTAGACTACAGCCAAATGTGGCCATATCCACTTTTATTTGATACTGATTACGCCTAAGAAAAGCCTAAACACAATTTAAACTGGTGTTACCATTGTTTTAAATTGGGATAATACATATAGAGACTAGGACTTAAGTCTCTTTAGGTTTCAAAATCTGTTATAAAAATGCCTTGGTTAAGAGGGCAGCAAAGATTGTAGAAGTGAAAAAATATACACAACCACAAAAAAGTATTTTAAGTTCTGCTCTGTGGGTTTGCATTTCTACATGGGAATCTTCAGGCAGTGCTTTCAGAGCCTGCCTCAAGTGGCCATTACAGGAACTGCAGTTTTTAATACTTCCGCTTGGTTCTTTTTAGGGCAGCAGAATAGTGCTTGAATAAAACTTTTAAAATGCCTACAGGTCATGTAAGCTTGTTTTATATTAATTCACATTAATCTAAAAAAGTTGATGTTTTAGGATAACAAGTTGATAAAGTTGTGTTGTTAAACTGTTTTTTTTTATTTTGGTGGAGTGTATTCTTTTTGTGAGCACATTATAAAGCTGTGCTAGGTTTAAACTTACAGTCAGCTGGTGCAACTGGTTCCTGGTCCATAAGCATGTACACTGTTATAGCTGAGACACTACACATCAGTGTGAAACAGCAGCATTACCAGCATTACCAACCCCTGCAGTGATGCCACCAGCTTTCCCTCTGTCCCAGCAGCTATCAGGCTCTCTGCAGCTCCCAAGGGCCACATGTCAGACAGTAGTGCTGTGTTGATGCTTTTGCTACATACTGCATTTATATATATATATATAGCCAGCTAGCTCTTCCTCTCAGGGGTACCTGAACGAGCTGTGTGCTACATGGATACCAGGGCTGAGGGGGAGTAGGGAGGGAAGAAGGAGAGGCCCCCATAGGCTGGCCGTGCCGCTGTTCCCCCGGATCCTATCGGCTAATGGGTCGGTAGGGATTTGGGGAGGGGGGTGGAGGTGGACAGAGACGGATGGCTCCTGACAAACTCACACTGACAGCCAGTGAATACAGGGCAGCCTAGCAGAAAGGTCAGAGCAGGGATGGATAAAGGACCGCTTGACTTTCAAAGTTTCACCCTGCTTGGTGCCACCGCACTGTCAGTGCCGGGAGAGAAGTGTTTACGGCTCGTCAGTTGTTTTTTCTGTCAAGCTAGCCATGTGTCTTTGCTAACCACCTCTTCATCACACACAGAAAAGTTTTAAATTCCCACAAATATTTATACCCTGTGCTGCATATAAACACATTTGCGCTAACGGGCAAGACATTTCTAAAGTGACACTGTCCAATTCCAAGTGCAGGACATATATGCAACAGCACTGACATTCTCATTAAGCCTTTAGTAAGCTGTGTACCTTCAAGGAGAAAGAATCAAACCCTCTCTAAATGAACTAATGCTGTTCTCACCCTGGAGGCTCAGTTACTGTGTGCGGATGTGTTTGTGCGTAGGTGATGTGTTTATTGACTCTAGTAGAGGAGTGGATAAGAGGCGAGGCTCTGACTGAAGAACACTGATCCAGTCAGATGTCACCGGCCCTCAGAACTGCCTCTAATGGGGCCCCAGGGACTCTCTATCTCTCTTTCACCCTCTTCCTTCTTCTCTCCCTGCCTCAATAGCTCTCTAAAGCCAATCTCTTTTTTTTGTGTATCTGCCCCTGGCGTTCTGTTTCTATTGCTTTGTGTATCACTGAAGCAACTATTACATGTGTGACTTAATGTTTAAATCTGCTATGTAAAGCAAACAGCCAATGTAAACTTTAAATGGGAAAACTGCAAGGTAAAAATAAAGACTTCCTTACAACACAATGTATTGACTTAATGTATGGTTTTATGATATAATAATTAGGAAATTAAAGGTAGCTGAACAGTTTACTGTAGCTTAGTGGCTACAATTTTTCATGAAACTCCCAGTGAGACAATGAATAGGCTCGTGGGTTCCCTTTGTGCATAAACAGCTTATGAAGCTACAGTTACAAGTGTCATCTTTTATAATGGATACAATAATAAAGTTCCACTGAATACAAACCTGATTTTAAATTGGCCGATGTCCCCTTCAAGACCATCACCTGGACCATTTTAAGCATGGCTGTTGTTCACTTACATTTTTTGCTGGCTGCACCGTTTATAGCGACTTTCTTGTGTGCATTTGTGATCACCACTGACTTCAAATTTGTGCAGAGAGCAAACATAATTGTTGGTGCTACGCTGACCTAACTTAAATGTTGAGGTGTCAAAGGGTTAGTCTCCTACTACAACCCAGACATAAAACAGCAGCTTTCACTGCCGTGGTAGAATAGTTAAGAGGTGCCGCATTTTAATCAGGAAGAAAGAACATTTCTTGTATAATCAATCTTAGCTTGGCTATATTTAACCAACCAAAAGGGATGACCTACTATGCTCGGGCAAAAATGCCCCCAGCAGTTCAACTTACAATTGACTGTACGATTGCTGCCCATCATCTTCACCTGCTCTTTTTTGAACATTTCCTGTCTGTCTCCACTGCTCTGTCAGAATAAAAAGCAGCCTAAATACTCCAAGTTGCAAAAGTGCTGCTAATATGAAACGCCATATATTCTGCACAAGCTGCAACAGTGAAATGCAGTCATCAGTAAATGCACTTTATTCATTCTTTTGACTGATATGTCACCTAACATTTTAGATAAAGCGCATTCTGCCTGATTACTTGTGAAACTGTCCACACTTAACAACATTTGATTGCTTACTTAGTGTGAGTCTCATCATGCAAAATCAGCGAGGACACAACTCGTCAGTGGACCGGAGGAACCGGAAGGGACAGTTCCCGGCAGGACATCCACTCCTCCCACCGCTCCCAGAAGGCCATGCTTCAGCCATGTGTCCATCATCACTGTCGGGAGGCGTCCATTTTTGAGTCCTCGCGTCCTCCATCTGAGGCACCCCTGTCTCTTTGACGAGTCGTGTGACCTTTTCCCCACGTCAGGTGTCGTGCTCGGTTACGTCAGGGTGGCGGCTGAGTGTCAAAATGTGGTCCTGTTTGTGTCGGTCGGCTCTGTTAATGGTTTTACCCAAAGAGCACCGCTTTGGAGTCAAACAGGATCTGATGTGAGATGACAGGGGTGACAGAGACAAGGCCGGCCTGGCTGTGTTCGACGAGGTGGCCCTGGCTCGACGGGAAGCGTCCTATTAAGACACGACACGCTGTTCATTATCAGCATAGTGGAGAGCAGATCTCAGGATGAAATAGTGCATCTGTACGAGTGAGTGTGTGTTTTTGACACCTCAAGACAAGTGAAGGGCACTGAGGAGGCAACAAACAGGCCCAGAGAATCATTTGTAATACGTCAGTCAGATCACATGTGAAACCACAAAGGAGAATTTCAGGAGACTAATGTGAAAGTTGGAATGCATGTGTTTAGAGGATGCCTCTGATCCTACGCAGACAGTATAAGTCCCTCCATTGTGTCGTAACCTTTTTTGTGCATTTTTTAGATGGCTCTAAACATCCCGTGCTCACATACCATTGCCTTACCATGTTAGATCTGATTGGGACACCAGAGCTAGCATCCACTGGGCTCCCCTGAGGCTTCCTTCTCACTCCTCACTGTTACTGTACAATGACTGGAACTGGGGTCAACCAAATGCCTTTTATTTTCCTATAAATTAGCAACACACTGTAGCATTCAGGACCAAACACTATTTGAGCACTATGTGTCATTACTCTTGTGTCACAATTTTCTTGGAAGTACATTAAAAAGGGGCCCTAACAAATGTGGATTAAGAACACAGCTACTCCTTTGTGCAGCATATTTAGAGAAATATCTGCTCGAGTGAAACACCTCTTAAACGGTGGGTTTGTTCCAGCGTTTAAACCTGTTTGAAAGACCTGTTTGAAGCCTTGAACATTTGGCGTTAATAGGGCAGAACGGCAGGGTGTATTTGATAACCACAGCGGCTACAGTATGACATCCACAGCCAAACGATGGCTACCAGCTCTGCAAACAACCACCACACCCTCGATCCATTTTTATTGTATTTGAGCAGCAGTGTTATATTTCCTGGCCTCCCCTTAGCACCACACACACAGGGCACTCCAAACAAAAAATCCATACTATCGACCCGCCAATGTCACCACAATTACTCTTCCCAAACAGCCATTGAGGACAAATTACATCTGCACTGCCTTTTCACCCGGTCACTATGGCTGAGCAGTAGCCCCCTCACGACACCTCCTCCTCGCAGCCTCTTGTCTCCGTCCCTCCATTTGCCCCCTAACTGAAGTCTGGACGGAGATACGGAGAGAGGGGTCGCAACAGGGGACGGGGCAGCAAAAGAGCAAAAAAGGACTAGCAGCTTTGACTACCTCAACACTTCATGAAATATGGCTTCAGCTTATCAGTGATCACACAATTTCAGGCCCTCCGGGCAGCTGCCACTAAATGTGCAACAGTTATTCTGCCTGAACACTCACTCATCAAAGCAGATATTTTCTCCTACATTGACATCTAGCGTGGGCAACCAGAAGAAAAAATAAAAACAACACAAAAAAAAAAGCTTCCTGATATTTGCATATGTCGTATTAGAATGGGTGATGTTCAAATATCATCTTCCTGCCAGTGGCAGATTCAAGCTGAGAGCTGCATCTTCCTCTGCACCCGGGCAGGCCTCCAGTGGTGAGAGGTAATCTCGCTCTGAGGTGTGAAGAAAACCACTTCCCATGTTTACATGAATACAGAAGCCCAACACCACAGAAAACCCTCTGGTATTGATTTCCCTGTCTGTATACACTGCCAAAATCATTTATTCACTATTGGCAGCGGTACTAGCAACAACCAGCGTTTAATGCTCTTAGCTATTAAGTTTCTTTGCAAGTAATCTCAGAGAACGTTGTCCCCCCTCCAACAGCAGACAGGGTGATTGAATTTTCCTGATGTTACGATGGCCCAAGAGGACATTTAAATGACTTCTGGTGCAGGTGGCGCATACCTGGGTGTTGGAGTTTGATTCTGTTTCAGACGCTGTGCAAGGTCCCCATTCTGAATCAGGACCATCAGTCACCGCCCACACACACACACGCACACACTCACATTGCCTTTTACCTTCATCTTAAACAATGAAAGGCTCTACACTCTTTTAACTGTAATAGCTCCAATGCCATCTACTCAGTATTTCTCCTCATAGAAGCAGTCGTGCAGAACTCTTTCTCTGGGAGGCACATCAGCCGTTTCAATGAGATTTTCTACAATCTTTTAAAGAATCAAAGCAGGTTTTTACTTAATGCCCTTACATCCGGAGCAACATGAGAAGGTGTTTCTGGAGTATTTAGAAAAGAAAGTAAATTAATATTTCAGGCAGCTTATTAGGGATAAATGTCCGCCAAGTGAAGCACGAACTGTGCTTGCACATATAAATATTTACCACTCAAAAGGCATCACTTTGCTCTTGAAGAAATAAATGCTGTAAAGAAAGAAAGAAAAATAAAAGCGAAATAAATAAATCTTTGTTTTGCTGGAAAACGAGGAAACATGAAGTCATACATCAACAAAAATCTCATATTCTTGAACATGAAATATTTGAATGACACAAGCTATTTGCCAGTGTCACTTTTTACAAAATATATGTACAGAACAGGCGCCGAGAGATTTTCATATTCCGTGGGGGAAAAGATGCAATTGTGTTTTTGCAGATCCTTCCACTGTGTTTAGGCTCGAGATGATAGAAGCAAAGGCAACATTTCAAACAGTTTTGTACAAAATATTTATCCAAATAAATCAAGGCGCTTCCAATTCACATGACAACCTATTAAGCTCCCTCTCTAGATTTTGCATTAATGCACAAATCTGCATTGTAACACTAAAGCTCCACCTATCAAGAGCTTGTGCGTGTGTGAATCATTCATGCATCTGTAAGTGTGTATCTGTATGATATATGGTGATCAGTCACAGGAGGGGTTTTTACTGCGTGATTATTTCTGCTGTGACACTAACGAGCTTCGGCTGCAGATCCACTGCAGACCAATTACACCGGAGAAGAGGCTGCTTGCTTATTACACTCGGATAATCAGTGGGTTTTACCCTCCATGTTACAGCTCCTGCTACACACATGAACATTTGATTTTCTCAGGATGTGCATGACTGAGTGATGCATTTATTTTCCTATATATGTGTGTGTGTGTCTATCTCTGCGTGTGCATATATTACAACTCTGCTATTCCGATAGACAGCAGGCCATTGTATGTGATGCTGTGCTGTCTATATAGTGGAGCTCCAGCTTGTTGATTTATCACTTCTGCATTTTGTGCCAGAGCTCTCCACTTGATTGTGTCTTTGGTGCACTAATATGCCACCTCTGCATGTGTCACATTGTGACCAGGTTCTGTATGAGGGATTTGTGACTGGAGGGGAACCTTGCAAGCAGGAGACCTATGAGGACAGAGAAGATGAGGGGAGAAAGAGGGATTAAAATCTCTCTGTATTCAGTGATTGGGTTATTCTGGAAAGCACTGTCAGCACTTTCCACAAAGAGTTGCAGAAAACCAAAAAGGGGGGTTGGGGAGATCTTTTGATGTACTGTATACTGTACCCGTGTGCAGATGAGTGCATGTGTGTGTGGGCGCACACATGTGACGCACTCTAATCACCTTAATTATTTCCTCTAATTACCTGCAAACAGCTAATGAATTCCTCAGGAATCCTATCATGTTGTGTATGTGCTCACATCATCATCCGTTTTGCACGGCTGCCATTAATTTGCTCATAAACAAATACAATTAGCATAAAATGTTTCATTACAGGCTCATATATCCGGTTTAGTCTCTGGTTAGGGTACGAAACAGCTCAACAACAGCACACACAAAAAGACGGCATTTTTCTGCATTTCCCCTCATGCCTAATAAATGGTTTGATGAAATGAACGTGGATTAGAAAAATATTTCATGGTGTGTGTGTTTGTTGTCCTTGCAGATGCTTATGTGTGCACTGGTATCCATGTTTGCGTGCGTCTGTGTTTGTATTTGTGCGTGTTGCTTATTTTTTCTGCTTTATAAATTTTCCATCCAAGGTCGTCTGGAGAAGAGGGACAATGGACTCGGTCCTGGGTGGACTGATGATGAATGTGTACATTTCATGACAACAAAAGCATAATGACCTTATTCTATAATGAATGGATTCATCATTAAAAATCTCTGGCCTGCGGCAAAGTCTTTTTTGCATATTCTGATGTCACGTCCTCCCTGAACATCACATGCATTTGTAGTCTACGCCGCTGGAGCAGTGCATGTGTACAAGTGGGTCTGTGTGCATGAACAAGCGTCTGCATTTTTATTTGTGCAGGTATACATTTGCATCTCCTCACATGCCCTAATATGTGCCTGAGGTAACTATGGCACATGTTCCCAGCTCAAATGGACCGGGTGTTTGAGCCCTCTTTGTCCCAGACATGTCTCCAGACATCTTCAAGATACCAAAGTCTATATACACCATCTCTCCTGTGACAGAGAAGAAACCTCCGGCTGACACTACTTAATGTCACCAAAGCTCAACAGTGGGAAACTGTTTATCAAATGTATTGAGAAATCTTCATTGTAATTTATATATGATCTGAAGTGTTTAAATGTTTTCTATGTGTCTATACTAATAATGTAGCATCACAGCTATTTCACAACATCTTTTAGTATTTTGTTTTATTCAATAAGGCCAAACTACTGTTTTGAAGCACATTTGTTTTATTATCTCTTGTGGAAAGAAGTCAAGTAATTCACTTTTTTAACTTAATCTTTTATTTTCTACTCCACTTTATTTCAATCATGTTGTGATTTTAGTCTGCTATGTATCCAAAAGCTATTATAACTTAAATATAACTAAAGTGGTAAAGTGTTTTTTTTTTTATATATATAAATGTATCAGTAATACTAAAATAATAGAATAACACTCAAAAGGATTATAATCTGAATTATTATATTGGAGTTTTTACTCCTCATACTGCTCACCAGAACTCCTACTTAAAATATAATCATTTAATGGAAAAGTATTATTCTTAGTAAAAGCCTATTTTCAGCTTTCCTGCAGCCAGCCGGCACCCTGATTTAAAAAAAGAAAAAAAAAGAAAAACAGACACATTAAAAGGCTTCACAAACATAACGTGATTGATTGACAGCGGTCAATTATCAGGTCCTCTCTGGGCCGTATTGATCCCTGTGCAAGATTAGTATCTTTTTCTCCAGCTCTCTGTCCTGCAGGTCATGTTACACAGTCTGACCCTGCCAAGGATACAAATGGCATATACATCTCCTGAACCGCTCCAAATGTCACATGCCAGACAGGCGCACAGAGAATGAGGAGCGGAGACTCTTTTTTTTTTTTTTTTTTTTTTTTTTGGGGGGGGGGGTTGTTTTATTTGTTTTGTTGTTTTTGTAATCAA
>VUQR01002071.1:33891-52591 GCA_015108515.1 Hemichromis elongatus | reverse complement strand
AATTTGTTGTCTATTTTTTTTTTTTTTTTTTAAGTGCATTGTGTTCTGCGTCCTGATTGGCTGTTGACCATTGTTAATAATCTCGTGCCGCGTCTCCTGTACAGGACAGAATGCGCTCATCTTGTCAAATCTGCATAACTCTTTGATCGCTAGCAGTGTGACTCTGTAGTGTTGTACTTTATGCTTGTAAGTTTTCTCCCCAACAAACACAGCAATGTGGACGAAACGTTTTGTACCGTCAAAGGCAACCGACGTCTTTGGCTTCATTCTGTAATACTGGACTTACAAAGGGTTGAACTTTGAGAGTGTTTAAATGAAAATGTTCACGCCTGTCTGAGAAAAGTGTAAAAAGCGTGTAGTGAGGGGTTTTACAGTCTAAAATATCCATAATAATTGTAAAAAATAAAGTTGGTTACTTTATTTGGAGATTTCACCTATCGCGGGTTATTTTTTAGAACGTAACTCCCGCGATAAACGCGGGTCCACTGTAATATTATTAACACAGAGGAAAAACATGTAGTAGGACACGTATGTAACATGCAACAATGTTTACCCAGAGACATCTGGTTTCAGACTGAACACAAAACGAATGAAGCTTTTAAAGACCTACAGGGAGTCAAACCCGCCCTCTGAACTTCTCATATCTCTTTGCATGATGCATTATGTAGGTGTGCCGACAGACAGGAACATCAGGCCCAAGCAGCAGCTCTGCGCCTCCCCAGCGGCTCGCTCCAGTGTCACAGTTGTTTAACTCCAGTAATGCAGGCCAATTAAGTATGATGTAGGGCTGCCTGCTGGGACCCCCACACTTTGAGTTCTGGAGACTCCCAGAAGCTCAGGTCAGGAGGCTATAGGCTCTGGACATGAATGATTAATCCTGAAATTGACTTTGTTTCTCTCATCAGAGGCCCCAGTCGCTGGTAATAGTTAGCTGAATAAGACAAGAACAGCTGTTCCAGTTTGTAGTAAGCCTTATCATCTAAATAAAACCAGGAATAAAAGAAAGTTTTTTCGTACCTACGTATTACTTTGGTTAGGATGAAAGTTAGCGTAAACTTTCAAAAGCCGAAAACTTGAGCATCACTGATCATGAGCTCGTGTTTGAATGAGAGCAACTTTGAAATATTATCAAAGATATTCATTTATTGAAAAGGAAATAGATAATACAAATGAAACAAAATTGTTTTTCTCACATAATTAATTTCATGAGTCATTGACAGCAAAAAAAAAAGAAAGAAGTTATCTCACAGGAAACTCATTTGGAGTCTTGCTTTCAGACATTACTCTTATGAGTTTTATGACATGAGTAGTTTTGACACAGAGTGCTTCCAAAAAGTGCTTTCTGCAGAGTAAATACTGTACAGTGCAATGCCAAGTAAACAATACATCACATCTGATCATTCATTGGTAAACATGGTTGATATCAAAGAACATAAATGTTCAAAGTTTCATCAATACAGTACATTTATAGCAGACTTCACAGAGACCACAGGCAACCTCCCAGTCTCAAAGTATATCACATTTAATTATCTCCCTTTGGATTTCAACCACCGACTTTTGATTTCCGTTGCTTTTTTCGCAACTTTCAGTTCTGTTTCTGTGAGTGCAACCTCATCCGCTTTTCTCACAGTTCGGCTGCCCCCTGCTCTCCTTCAGTTTGTCTCTCTGGCTCTCCGGAGTCTTGGAGTCTCTTCTTAAATCGCTAACCACAGCTCGGAGGTTTTTGAACCTGTCCAGCCGAGTGCTCTGGGCTGCCTGAAGTCTGACTTCTGAACCCTGAGTTGCACTTAGGGAGCTCAGAGAACGCACGCCCGCGAGGCCGCGCTCTTTTCCGGCGGGACGGCGTGGTGTGGTCATAGTGCCGAGATCCTCAGGGTGATCCATGTCCCTGATGACCTCACACAGGTAGCGGGCCAAGTCCTGGCTGGAGAAGGACAGGGTTTTCTGGGAGCGGCGGAAGGTCAGAGGGGACGGCAAGGTTTCTGTCTCTGAAGGGGGAATTGCCAGACGCAGAGCAATTGCGGCACTGCCATTTCCATTAGACGTGCCATTTTTGTTGTTGTCCTGGGTGGGCTTAGTCTGCGGGTAGGAGATGATGCTTTGAGGATAACTATATCGGAGTGACTGTGCTGGGCTTGGCTGGAGGGAGCGCTGTAGCTCCACCATGTTAAAGGCATTCTGAGAGACCAACAAAGAGAGAAGAAGGGAATGAAAAGAAAGAAGAAAAGATGCCGTTTTCCTCCTCTGTAATCTTTTTCTGGAATTTAAGAGATAATGAAAAACAACACTGACACACCACATTAATCTGATCTGTGCAGCTCAGCTAATGCCTCTGCTAGCTAATTAACCCATTCCTAAGACTGAGACAAAGATCCAGCATGTAAGAAGAAATGTTGGCAACAACATGACCATTGATCAGCCAAGTAATTAATTATCTAATTGCAGAAAGAGGAAACTGCTACTACAAGCCCTATTAAAACTGAGGCATTAACAGCTATTGGTATCTACGCTCTTAATTTCTGCTAATTGACTCACAGTTTTACATTCCAGGCAATTTACAGTTCCAAGAAATAGTTTGTGAATTGGGACTAACAAGATTTCTTGACTAGTGACTCATACAATGTAGCTGAATCTTTATCTAGGTCACGATTATTAAAAAAATAACTAAACCACAATCCTAAAAAAAAAAACAACTGAAAAAAACCCCAATGTGAGGATAAAACACAAATTTTGTGCTCCTCATTTATAAGAAACAGATAAATTAGTTAAAGTGCAGGCTTGAAAAAAGTGAACCTCTGTTCTAATTTCTTCAAATATTCTTATACAATTTTTCTGTCATGTTCTCCAATTAAAATATCACTCAAGAAAATGGGACTGACATGTACAGGTGTTCGCTACAAGAAAAACACTGAATAAGTACTGCTGCTGGAAGCACACTACAAAGAAAATTACAGCTCTCCAAAAAGGCACTGCACCATCTCTCAAGTCTAGAACCGCACCTGTGCACATAAACGCTCCACAACATTTTTACCACAGTTTTTAAGATAAAAAAATTCAGCTTTTTGGAGGATAAAAAGCGCTGGACACCAACACTGAAACTATGTCCCAGGTGTGAACATCCTGTTTGGAACTGTTTTTCCACCAAGGGCCTGAACAATGAATTAAAAATGATATCAAGATTTTTTTTTTTTTTTTAATAGAAATAAAAATAGAAAATAGAAAGTCAGGGCAGCAGCACATTACCCAAAGGGGATGATCCAAAGCATACGTGTTTGTATGCTTTGGATCATCCACACACACGCGCGCGCACACACACGCACACACACACACACACACACACACACACACACACACAATCTGAAACCTAATCATTTGGAAAAGAAGAAAAATCAGGTTTTGGTCAGAGTCTTGGGCATCACTAAATCAGGCCTGACTTAAGGTTGGCTGTTGGCTACAATAAAGAAAACACTGCTGAAACCAAATAGTTTTGTAGAATAATGCAGGAAATGTAGGTTTTGGGGGTTGTTGCTGTTAAAGGTGAATAAATGCTTCCCTAAATTTAACTGCTTTACTTGCAAATGTATTTTTTTTTTATCTCGAAACATCAACAAATATTCTCCATCCAGTGTTGATGTTTTATTTCTGCTCACATATACTTTAAAATAATATATCTAAATGGTATTAACATAACCATGCAAAGAAAAACCTAAATATGTACTCTATGTAAGTTTGGTTGTTATTTACTCTCGCTATGTCTGCATGCATGTATGTTTACCTGATCTTGCTCTCCTCCACCCTCCTCGTCGTAGTTGAGCACATTCTCTCGGATGTCCTCCCACTCGCCGTGATGCGCAGACACATGGTACACACCCTCCTTTAGGCCCTTGTGTCTCCTCCAGCAGGAGTAGAGAAACAGGCCCAGCATCAACACTGAGGGGTGCCAGAGAGCAGGTTAACGCAGCAGGGAGCACTGTCACATAATGAACATGAACTCCTGAGCTGAAAAAGCACCACTTTGGGCGCATATGTAATCATTGGGAAGTCCTAGGAAATACTTGACTGACTGCAGTCAGGATATGATATAATTACAAATAAACAGGCAACGCAGACTGTGAGTGTAAATACATTTTCCATCACACTGATTTGTCCCGAAAGGCCTGTAAGCTGCACTGACTATACAGTTAGGACATACTAATAAAACATACGTGGAAACGGAGGCACCACCTTTCCACCTATATTCCCTTTGATGTTGCCTCTCTGTTTCCTGTCTTATCAAAGACCGCAGTTCCTCAGAAACCTATTAAGTGAATTTGTACTCCTCCCAGCTTAAACTCAAAGCCTCAGTGGCTCGGCAGAACTCTGAGAGGAATGCAGCGGGAGCCGAAAGGGAAAGGTCCTAAAGCATACACATCAATCACAGCTATTGTGTGCTGAATTATACAACATGCTGGACTGACCTTTAAAGTCCATTAATCTCAACCAATATTTTTCTCCCATCTGCCATCCTTCTCTTTCTCTTTTTTTTTCGTACTCGCTATCTGTTTTTACTAGTTCACAACTTGACTCCCCTTTTTATCTGTGTAAATTTTTTTTGGTCTCTCTATATATTGGCGCTTGCCTCCGTCTTTCCTTTTCCATTCCTCACTCATTAAGTCTCTCAGTGTTCCTGTTTTTCAGTCCCTCTCTGGCCTCTGCCTGGCCTTGGCTTTTATCTCTCACATGAGATGGGATCCATTTCAACTAGAATAGTTTATATGGTGTGAGTCAAGTATCGGTTTAATTGGAAATCTTCTGAGAAATGCGGGGTAATCACATTAGTCTGGATTTTTCAAGTAATTGCTTCGAAAGAGAATAATGTGGCAACGACTCATTGGGGGTCATGCTAAAAGGTACTCACAAACAAAGACAAAAACAACTCCCGAGAGCTAATCTCTACCAACTTCTTATTTCTTCTGCTACACTTTTCTGCTTCTGTTCTGCACTCGTGTTAGATAGAAAAATAGACTCCCCTCCCTCGATCCTCGGCTGACCCTCCTCAGTATGGGGTAGAGGGGAGAGCAGTATTGATCAGCTGACCTGGCTCCTTCACTGTTACGCCAGAGTACCCTTGCAGAAAACATCAGAATTTTGATAAGGCCCGGCATCAACCAGACGGCAGCTTGAGCCCCTCGCCTCGAGAATTACCTGCTCTGAGGTGCTGCCTGCAGGCCTGCGCTCACCTCAACCCTCAAAATCACCTGAATTGATATGAAAAGAATCTCTGGAGGGGAGGAGTTCGATACGCGGCGCAGTGGAGCTGAAGAACACTCCCTCCATCACACAAACACACACACAACTGCTAACAGGTAAACACTGACCACAACGCCCGCCCACACACACCGAGGTTGCCTTGCTCTATACACCTGCAGCCACTACTGCCTCAAGTTATATGGGTGTGTGCAGCTAAACTCCAGTGAGATCAATATCACTCAGGGTGGAGAACAAACATCGCACTCATTCATCAATCCATAACACCACTGCTCCCTCTTTGCTCTCTAACCGTTACTACAACCAGGGTATTATGATGTTAGCCTAGATCGGACCGTGCATTATGAATGAGTATGGAGTAAACGACAACAGAGCCTGATCAAAACACTTAACCCGTTCGCTGTAGCTCCAGTCTGAGGTTAATGAGTAAAAAATGAGCTGCGAGACACATGAAACGTCAGCGGAAGACGAGGGAGAAAAGAAAAGTGACGAGCGAGCAGAAGGAAATGAGACAGGTGAGAGATGAGAAGGAGTTGGAAAAAAATAATTTATTCATAAAAGTTTCAGGGGATAAAAAGGACAGGCACTTTACAAGATGGTTTGGCAGCCAGAGCCCATATGGGCAGCTAATTTCTTCTATTCATCAAGAAACAGAACGTCAGATCTGATGCTGGATTAATGAGGATTGGTCAGACATTGGCTCATCTGGCTCTGTCAATAACGCACACTGAAATCACATTCTGGTTGGCTTGTGATGGCTTATGTAAAACTTAATAATGAATGATCATTTTAACTTTTAATGCATGTTGAGGCAGAGTAGGAGTCCCCCTTTAATTTAGCACCCAGCTAGTGGTCTCACTTAGTGCAGAGACCGTGCTGTATGCGAGTGTGTTTTTGCGGTGATGGGGGGTCATCATTAAACAACTACATACAGTACAAGCAGCTGTTCTCTGTTCCCCAAAACTGGATAAATCTTGCTTCCACATTCAGCCAAGAGGACGGTCACTTTCTCTTTTTTCTCTTTTATGTGTTAGTGAAAGATTTATTTTAGTGTTTTTTTTCTTCAAGGTGTAAAAATGTAATTACGCTCACAAAAGAGTGCTTATTCTAATCTGAATTGCATTAAGGAACAGTTTGTAATTCTTGGTGAGGTGAAAAGTTTGAGCCTTGAATATAAATGCCTCAGCTGCTACAGTGGACAAGCTATTTCAAATGGACTTCTTTTAGTTAGCATGCAAGCAACACATGAATTTTCATGATAGATGCCAAGGCCACACTTCATCATCTTTGAATTCATTATCAAATACTGAAGACTGCTTTGTATGTTTCACTCTCATGTGTCAGAATAACTGATGTCCCAATACTAGCCACATGCCCTGGAGGGAACATGAAGTTAGTTATAGAGGCAGGGACAGTGTATCGAATTGCTCGAGCGTTTTATAAGCCCGTATGTGACAGAAAGACTCATAAATAGCAACGTGGCGCTACAGAGGGAAGTGACTGCTACAACATACACACATAGACATGTTTTTAGCTTTGTGAGTAGCAGAAACAAACATAGTTCCTTATTTTTAAAAAATCCCTTAAAGAAATGCCATTAACTCATTCCTTTCCTAAACATTAACCATGAATTAATGGAATCGTCCTTCTTTTTTGACACAATTGGCGAGATATCAATGCATACGCATTTAAAAAGGCCCCGCTGGCAGCAGATGTGGGAAGATATTGAATCTTGATTCTATTAGATCTTAACACAGCTTATGAGACCATCAACCATGCAGCTTTATTAGACTGCTTATACAAGCGGGCCAATGCCATCAGTACTTAACTGCTTCAAGTCTGGAGCTGAAACATTAGTTGAATAATGAATTTGTTGATCAGTTTTGATGGCTGATCAAGCTAATACCCTGGTTCATTTTAGCCTCTCTCTCATTCTTCTTTCGACACTGTATCTGACACCGGATAAATGTTATGGATTTTCAGCTTTCTGCCATTTTGTAGAGTAAATGATCAGTTTATGATTGACAAAGAAACCAAACAGAGTGTCTACCAATACTTGAAAAATTATCTCGTGTCTTTTCTTTAAAATAATTCACTCAGAATGTTCTTCTGTGGTTATTTATGGGCTTCATACTCGTCTATTGATGGAAAGGAATGAAACGATCTGCCATTCTAAACAGATTCACATTTGTTCTTCTGGAGACAAAAGTTAGGGCTGGATCAGGTAATTCTGAATCCTCACTTAGTTATGCTGCAGTAGGCGTAGGCTGCTGGGGAATTCCCATGATGCATTGAGTTTTTCCTTTCTTAGTACTCTTTCTCACTCACTATGTGTTAATAGACCTCTCTGCATTGTATCGTACTTGTTATTAACCTCTGTCTCTCTTCCACAGCATGTCTTTTATACTGTCTTCCTTCTCTCACCCTAACCGGTCGCAGCAGATGGCCCCGCCCCTCTCTGAGCCCTGTTCTGCTGGAGGTTTTTCCTGTTAAAAGGGAATTTATCCTTCCCACTGTCGCCAAAGTGCTTGGTCATAGGGGGTCATTTTATTGTTGGGTTTTTCTCTGTATGTGTTATTGTAGGGTCTACCTTACAATATAAAGTGCCTTGAGGTGACTGTTGTTGTGATTTGGCGCTGAATTGAATTGAATTGAAAATGCACAGTTATTATTTCATGACAGTTGGCTTTTACTTTTAAAACCGATTGTCAATAATAGTTTCTACACCTTAACAAAACAAATGCATATTTTCTGTTTTTAAAGACACTGGTTTTGACTTTCCTCAGCTAAAAAAACTAAATAAATTTAAACCTATTACATGGCTAGGAAAGGTTTTCCATATATGTATTTATACTGCTCCAATTTAATAATGGATGTACTCCGGCATCAGTCATGAACATGAAAATGTCAGAATGGAGCAGCTCAGCTCTCAACAGGCACAAAGAAAAGCCAGCATCGCCCTCATCTTATGATTATTGATTCTATTGATTCTACTCCTCACATACAAAGCAGTCAGTGGCTCTTCTCTGGTATACATTTTTAAACTTATGACCCCTCAAATGTCAGAGCGCAACCACAGATTACCAGATGAGGCTTCAAAGGGAAGGACTTTCAATGAAGGCTCACACACTTCATCACCCAAGCCTTGACAAGTCTGTCTTTGTCCTAAAACATTTTCAAAAACCTCACTTTTTAACAGCAAGATTTTGAGCTTACGTGATTATTTTTCCAATTATCAGTATAATTACAGTATAATGGTCGCTCATATTGTTTTATACCAAGTTAATATCCATTGCTTGCATGTGTATCTGTAGGGTTAGGCTACCATCCAACCTGTTGTATAAAACTTTTGCCTAATTGATGCAACAAAATTGGAAGTACTTATAAAATAAGAATTGCAAGGACAAATTGCATGTATGTATGAGACTTCATGTGAAAAGTAAGTCTCTACATTATAAAATTATGTGCCCAATACACACACTTGTCTAACTCAAAATATTACTTTAACTTGTTATTCTTTGACTCTAAGCTCAGTTTAAGCCGGACAATGATTCTGGAAACTTTGAAAGCTTTTAACAGAATTTAAGTATTTATTTATTTGCCTAAATCAAACTCTTACCCTTGAATCAACCTCCTAAAGTTTAGCATTTTGTGTGTGATTCCTCATTACAGCCAACACACTGTATATTACAGTGAAGTGCACACTTTGGCACTCTTAGGGTTGACTTGGGAAAACAGCAATGTACGGAAAAGTATGGATGGAAAAAAAACCCCATCAAAGGATAAAATGAGTGGATGGTGGGATATAAAATAAGATGGAAAGATAAAAAGTAAGGCTGAGAGTGAAACTGACTCCTGAAGTCAGAGAATAACATTGGAAGAGACAGGGAATACAGGAGTGATGAGAAATATAGAAAAACACATAAAGAAACGCCCCTTTTCCTCCAAGGAATCTTACAGCTTCCCCATGAATCGCAAAATACGACATACAGCGTTTCTCTCCCTGCTTCTCCTCCACTGCAGATATTTGTTTCATGTTTTCACCAACCACCCATGGAGAAATCACATCCTGGCACAACTCAAGAGATCAATAACGCTACAAGATATGTGCGTGAACAGATTTCACAGGACCAAACCTGGGTGAAAAACTAATAAAACAGTGGATGTTACAGATAAAACCATAACATGATGTGATAATTAAAGCGTGGCAACAACAAACAGAAACAAAAGAATACAATAAATGAAAAAAACAACAACCCTCAGACAAAAAAAGCATAACAAAAAAATGAGCAGAGATGTTGACAGTGTTGAGTTACCACAGGTGGAAGAGGATATAGTCGAGATAGCTACCTAGAAAGGCCATGACACAGATACTGATGGCGAACATGGAGCTCAGGCTGAGGCTGTTGCCATCTTCGTGGAACATGGCAAACGTCAGTTCGCAGTGCCGGCCCCGGTATCCCTCACTGCAGTGGCACGAGTATCGGGACGGGGAGTGAGCCACGCAGGTGCCGTGGCGACAAGGCCGGCTGGCACACAACGTGTAGACGCAAACTTTTCCCAAGGAGCTCTCTTTGGTTATATGGCCTGGAGGGCACCTGTGCAGAGAAGACACAGCAGTGTAACGCTGAGACGAGAAACACTCAGAAAGCTGTCAGATAAAAAAAAGAGCACTGCACTCCACAGAGTTATGAGACCTAAGCTGACAGTGTAAAAATAATACCCTGAGGAGTTACACCTCTTATATCAGATTCAAAGATATGCTCTTTGAAGGTTACAATGTCGATTGTAAATGGAGAGGGAGAAAAAAAAAAACAGTAAAAGAAATTGAGAAGCTAAGATTGGCTTTGCAGTAGTGGTTCCTCAGTATATTTGTACAAAATATCCCCTGAATATCATTCACCCCTACCCCCTGCTTCTCTCACTGGTTTGTATCCGGAGGCAGTGCAGCAATCACAGAATATGTCAAAGTCCCCACTGGCTGTAAGTTTCAAAATCACAGCCGGGAAACGTAGACGTCCTGCAGAGTTTAAAGGTGAAGCCGAGGCCCTGACAGTCACTGCTGTTATACGCTATTCTCTCAGGTTGACACACTATTAGACACAGTATAACAGGCATGCTCTTAAAATAGCTGCCATCTGGTGGACACTTTGGCTTCAAGTGTACACATAAAAATGGGGTTTGCAGTAGCATGCAACTCTGTGTGTTATGATTCACCGTCATGGCTTACTAAGGCAATTAATAGAGCCAAGCGAACAAGTGAGCATGTTTGTCATGGTAAGTGTCTAATGTCAAGGATGATCTGAAATTAGCACACTGTTGGAATGTTTTTAATTGCTTCTTTTCAAAAGTCCACAAAAAAATCTTTGTATTATTATGTTGACGTAAATGTAATATTTTTTCTCTACCTCTTATCTATTGTTATTTTTTCTGTGTGCTTAAGTGGCGTGTCCCAGAATAAATACGCCATATTGATTTTTTAAAATACATATCCCACCGTACATCACTTTGCAGTGATGTCTCTAAAAAGTGCTTCATAAATAAAGTTAGTCCTATTCTTAACTGTTTTTATTATTTGGTAACTTATCTTTGATAAATACTCGGGCGGTTGTCACATAACGAACAACCTATGAACAGTGCCATAAACAATTACACGTCAAGTACTTATTGTGAAGGAAGCCATGTGTGACCAGGTCAGCTCATGCCGAATGAGCCCAGCAGTCGCAGATGGCTTATGTAGAAGCAGTTAGTGAAGCCGACCGAGAAGAATAATAACACTCGCTGAAACATGTAAAGCCTTTGTCCACGGTGAAAGCTGTCTTGATAACAGAGAACATTTTTACAAAAACAAGCCATTCGTGTGCTTTGCCACATTTCTCTTCATAGCTTATACTTTGCATACAAAACATTGCATGTGTGGCAGGTCTTAAGAGAGAGAGAGAGAAGGTATACTAACGGTGCATGGTATTTCTGCTTAATTTAGAAAAGGGGAGCTGTGTGGGCCCTTGGATCGTATGTTGTTCATCTTGACATTTTATTGACAAATTGAATATTTTAATAAACCTGTCATAGATGGCCTCTGGAGGTTTTCATAATTTGCTGCTGTAAAACCTGAATACCAGACCTTTTTTTATAATGAATAGCAAAATGTACATTTAAACAAACTGCACTCATATAGCGCTTTTCTACTACATCTGTGCACTCAAAGTGCTTTACTACTATAACCCTCATATACACACACATTCATATGGACTGTTACCACCGGAGATTTCAGGTGAATTCTTGTTTCAAGTGACCTATTGAGGTCACTTGAAACAAGATGTTAGGAAGAGTGAGGGTGTTGAGGCACATGGGGAGGGATCTCAAGACTTCTTTAAGTTCTTTAAGTTGCTTTCTTTTCAAACTACTTAGTCGGCCATGAATGACTGAGAACCTACTCGGTCATCTCAAGACTAAATTGTAGGTGGCTGACAGCTTTTGTCATAAGCTTCCACCTTTGTTCAATGATGGTTGTTGGCAGTGGACATAGACATCCTCTTGCAATCTATTTGCATTCGTGGTCCAAAATGTGAACACTGGCATCTTTGAAAGGGTGACCTTTATACTTTAAGTACAGCCGAATCTTGCAATACAAACCAATAAAAGACTCATCTGAACAGCTGAGCTGTACTTAGAGGATAATGGTTACAGAGGAGAGAGGAGTATCTCAAACTTTGGCTCATGTGATTACACACATGAATAATAGTGGGTCAATGACAATGTTCTAAAGTAGAGTTTAAAAACTAAGGGCTCTCTACTAAAACTGAAGAAGTCTCTTGGATGAGAGGTGAAATGTCTTCAAAAAAATTTGAAGTCCAATCACCTCCTTTCAAACTACCATGACCTGGATGACTGAGAACCAACACAGACAAGTGCTTTTTTTTCTGTGCCCAGATTTTGTCGAACATCCAGACAAACACACTCGCACCCCAATGGATGCCCAGAGGGCAACTCAGGGTTCAGTATCTTCCACAAGAATAATTTATCATGCAGACTATGTCACAGACTGAGGAATGAGGATCCAAATGCAGACTCTCAGGCTGAACAGGTGAATATAAAACTGACCCTTATTTGAGTTTGAAGTCCATGAGGTGCAAAAATATAATAGAGAACAAAAGGATCCAAATAGCCCCCAAAATATGCAGCGAGAAACACAAGGCAACATTAAAAGAAGCAGAAACAGACTTTGCTTATGTACGCGCACACTGAGGACTAATGGAGAACGAAACACAGTTGAGGAACTAAACACGCCTAAACTAAATCAGGGTAATGAGACACAGCTGAACTAATTCATGATGGCAAGACAGGTAAAGTCAAACTAAAGAGAAAGCACGGAAGACAAGACGGGAAAACCAAAACACGAGAACACCTGACGCAAAGATGGGAGACTAAAGAATAACACGGGGAGCCACGATAAACTGGAAAACAGTCTATAACCATGAACAGAACCCAGATAGCCAAAGTAAACTATAAAGGTCTGATAATATAAACATAAAGAAGCCAGCTCAAAATGCAAAACCTATAGTACCACTAACACATGAATCGAAATTACAACTCAGTGCTGGCATTACTAATTTTGTGAATTCCTTGTGTATTGATATATCAGTATA
Source organism: Hemichromis elongatus (assembly GCA_015108515.1). Lineage (NCBI taxonomy): Eukaryota > Metazoa > Chordata > Actinopteri > Cichliformes > Cichlidae > Hemichromis > Hemichromis elongatus. The sequence goes on along the minus strand of VUQR01002071.1, from coordinate 39,695 downwards.
AATATGTAAAGAATATGCTGCCACATTCTATGTTCTTATTAAAATGCTAAGGTTTTTATTCTGTAAAATTTCAGTACCTGCACTCATGGTGTCTCCAAAGGTCCACACAGACCAAGGGAGGGGAACAGTGGTGCTTCCTGCAGGCGTCTGAAGCACAGCCGACAGAGACCCCCTGTGAAGTGACCACCTGAATCCCCTCTGAAGGCTGCTCCTCATCTAGGGAAATGGCGCGGCCATTAAACCTCAAATCCCGTAAGCAACCTAGTGTAGAAAGGAAAAAGAGAAAAAAGAAGAAAAAAAAATGTTTACAAATCCAAAAGAAGCACCAAAACCAGTCCTCGGGCAAAATCTTTTATAGACACACATTTACTCTGTGGCAGGGGTTTAAAGTCAAATACACAGACACACTTGCATTAAGGCACAAGAAACATCTGCAAACCAGTGCTCAGACATGCTCAAACACAGGCAAACACATGAACAGCCTCAGGCCAGGTTGTCATCACTGGGGTTTTTTTTAAGGATATTTTCCTCTTTGCTGGTTAGTTTGCTCACAGTTGGAAGCATGAGGTTCAACACATTACTTAAATACACACCCCAATGCCACTGACTCACTTCTCTCATCTGCTGGAAACCACAGCATCAAAACACCAGTAAGTACCTGTTTGACCACTGATTACATACATAAATTATTCATCATCATTTTTTTCTCTACTCATTTATCTTATTCTTTCAAAACAGCTGCATAGCAACCTACCCACAAAGCTCCTGTTATGTCCCGAGGGAAAAGAGTTTCCAAGCATCACCACAGACGGGTCAATGATGATCTCCTGACTTTGTCCAGGTGAGGCTGTTACCTCTCGCCGTCCTCCGCCTCTGTCAAGTCGCAGGGTGAACTCTCTCCCATATCGGTAAAACTCCACCTCATGCCAGTCTCCATCATCCAGGCGATGGTAAGGTAGTGTGATGTTATAGTCTCCATCTCCAAGGTTGTAGAAAACAGCCAGATGACCCTGAAAAACCTAAAAAGCATAGTAATGCTTAATTTAAGATTCTGATGAGGAAGCACCCTAACTCTGCAGCTGAAGACTTTAATACTTGTGTTAAAAAGCTGGTCATTTTTTAACACTTCTTTATATTAGTGTAAACTTCAAGAATGTGACCCAAACTGTGAAATGGGGTGACACAAATACTGACTGAGTGACAGACTGACAGACCTGGATTCCTGCCATACTGTGCTGTGTTGATGGGCATAAACAGATTGTGAGCATAACAATATCATAAGAATTAGGCCAGTTCCCATGACACGGAAAAGGTTGGGTTGTCAAATTTAACTATCTGGACAAGTAGACTCTCATTGGCGGGCTAGGCAGAAAAATGGCACAAACATTTCAGTGGTAAAAATTAATTCTGCAGTTTTGCAGCCATGATGCTTTCCAGAGATGCTGTACACATCGCTGCATGGCAGAGGCCAGAATCATCCCGAAGGGAAGGTATACAAGAAACAACAATTATCTTCAGCAGTTAAGGATGAGCGAGCAGAATGGACTCAACCAATGAGCGGCTCCCGTAACTGCAGCTTGTACATGTCCACAGCTTAATTGGAAACAGTGGGGCAAGATAATTCACATTCAGCGCAGCCAGCATTAACTATTGCTCCCTCAGCATGAGTATCTCAAATGTGCCTCACCTACTGGTCAAACACACACACGCGCACTTACGTGTGTGCACAAAGTAAAAGCTGACTGTGCGCTCCCTATTGCCTCATCCTGCCCTCAAGTCCACAACAAAAATGAGCAAAGGACTCAATCGATACTTAAAGGAGAAAAATCAGATTGCACAAACTTTCTGCAGAGCCCCCAGAGATCTATGCAATCACCACTTAGCACAAAATCTTCAAGCGAATGTCTAATGCTGAACCTTCACATTTCAAATCCCATTCAATAATAAAAATGTCAGAATTTTAAAGTTTTACTGTTTTGGGGGGTGTGTGATGATCTTTGACAGTGTTGCGGTTCATGTTTGTTACTGCCCCCCAAAAAACAGCTTCTTTACAGAGTGCATTAGATAAATGTTTTCTTTAAAGAGACTCCATACTCCTCGGAGAGATACATGCTGTTTATACCCAGCTAGCCCCTCGTAACCTTTGTGTGAAAGTGTGGTTATTTATTCAGTGTGCACTCTATTCCATATCTACCCTTAAGAAAAAAGGGCAGAGAGGCAGCCCTTTAAATTAGAGCTTGTTGTCAGAAAACACACCAGGATGGTGCTCAAGTGTTTCTAAGAGCTTTGAGACAACTGGGCTGAAAATGTTTCAGTGTGCTGCTGCAGACAGACATCAGATACTTTATACAGCTCACCAACTCAGCTCCAGAGAGGGTTTCACAGAGAGGCTTCACAGCCCGCATACAGTAAAAGCTACAGCCTTTTCCTTTTCCTGTCACCGTCGTACGGCGGCAAGGGAAGAGGACAACATTGTTTTTCGTCGTGTAAAGACCCAAAGAACAAGATTTGATTCTTTAAACAATGCTGTCGGACAAATAACAAGCATGTTTTCAAAGACAGACCAGTGGTGTGGAAACCATAAAAGCGGTGACAGGTTCACTGCAAACAGGTGACCTGTGAGTTCGCCAAAAGTGGCAGTCCTAACAGAGATGTTTACTTCCAGGTGCTGTTCACAGTTGGCCTGTCAGTGAGTGAGACAGAAGGCTTTGACAACAAACACTGGCTTCATATCCACTCAGGCAAGAGAGGCATGCTATTATGGAGGTTTGGCAAAGAGAAGCAGACTTGACTCGGTGTGAGCACCTTTCCACCCTCGCTGTGGCACAGCAGCAGCATGTATGCAGTCATCACTTTGAGCTGCCCACTTGAACTAAGCTGTGTCGAAACCCTAAAGCTCAGAGCGAGGGATCTGACCTCTGCCTATTACAGTGCACATAGTTGTTCTCTTGCCATCCTAAATTGTGCTTCAAATATTAACCAAAGGCAGAAATAAGCCTGAACACGAGAGGCATCATTTTTTTTAAATAGCAATCTCTCAATAGGAGCATTCTGCCGACTTACTGAAAGGCCTTTTTGAGAACATACATATGTCAATCACCAGCCCCCTCTGTATCCACCCCTATGTCTCAAACCCTGGTATTACTCACTCTTAGTCTGACAAGCATTTTCAGCAATCATTGTCCGGGGTCCTAATCATCATTTTAAGGCTCATAAACAAGACAATCATGGCTGTCAAGGTTGAGGGGAGTGACCGGCCATGACTCACCTCTAAACGTAGGTATTCGTTCTGCTCCTGGGAAAGTAGGCTGAGGATAACGCCGGTGGCTGCACGTGTTCGCACCCCAACCTCAACACTAGTCTGTCGCGCCGGTAGGGACCAAAGAAGGTGGAACTGAATGTGGCTCCGGCCGTCAAAGGAGAACTCTCGAGCCACTTGTCAATCAAAAACACACAAAGCTTGTTCAATTAATTCAACTGTCATAAGGGAAATACACGAGGTTATCACAGCAAGAGCATGCTGCTCTGCAAAAACACTTTTTGTGAGGCGAGGTTATCTTCCCACAGCAGGAACTTTCCAAATTGGTTTGTACACTTTGTAAAGTTTTAGATGTAAAACTGACTGGAAACGTCACAGTCCACCGAAAGGTATCCAGCAGGCATACCTTGATCACACTGTGGCCCCGTAAAGCCTTTTTCACACAGGCAGCTTAAAGAGCCCCAGTCCCCATGACAGCGACCCCTCTTGCTACAAGAGGAAAGCTGCTCCAGGCTGGCGCAGTGGTCATCAGTGAGAGTGCAGCCTGGCAATGTGTTGGAGGATTCAGCAGGGGAACCAAGGTCATATAGCTGAATGCAAGAATAAGAGGAGAAAAATGTGAAGACAATGAAAATACAGCAAAGGCAGTGGCATGAAAGCAGCGGTATCTGTCCTTGTAGTTCTTGTAGTAGATGGGATGAAAAGAAACGTGACTGTAAAGAACTTTGTGTTATTAAATGACTGAAAGATACTACAGCTTTATATTTGATTTCTTATTGTTAAATAATATCTTGGCTTTCTTAAAAGTGTTAGTTTTTACAATAAATATCACTACTTATGGGTCACAAGAGCTACAAATAACAACAGAGGTACTACACAACACACAAGTGCTGTAGAACTGTTGCTAAATCACACAAAATCCTGAAACATGTCACATGGAGCAGGCAAATTGTCTTATTTCTACAGACAAAAGCGTTGGCCGCATTAAAACGAAGGTGCTGCACTTTCAGCAGCAAAATGAATGGCTGTAAATTCTTTCCGTACAAAGGAGGTTACAGTCACGGCTTGGTGTTGTCATTACTGTAGTAGCAGCTGTTAGCTGTACTGATTACATGCACCTCAATGCACTTCTAGTAAAAATTCAAAAGTGCATCTATCCATTTACAAGTAAGCTGTCATTTATATGCTTTCAATACAGAATTAAATACTGCACAACCCAATAACCAGTACAGTCACTTGTTACTTTGCAGAATAATACTTTATAGTTTGCAAACTCTTTTATTACTAATTAAGCAATACAGCAATGTGTAAGGCAAATACATTTAGCTAAACTGAACTGAAAGGATCAGGATACGTGATGTGATAATTCATTCATGTAATACATGATAAAGCATTACTGAATATGATACTGATAACATTCTGGATCATTACTGGTACATTTACATTTTAAAGATAGAGACACCAGAAGAAAAAGGGATAAGTAAACAACATGAACATTCATAAGTTTTCCCGGCGCTACCTTGAGGTCACATTTGCATTCTTATTGAAGTGGAGACCTCCATCACCTACGCAGCCTGTCATCTGAACAGGTAAACAATAAGAGGTACAGTATAGTAGTCTATTCACCCACCTACCCAACCAGCTTCACAAAAAGCCTTCATGGTAATGCATATGTGGTAATCTTGACGTGCTCCAGACTTTACCTTGCTGTCCACACGCAGGTTCCTTATACATCCAGTATAGTGTTTGTGCTGTAGCTGGGGATATTCATATGACCTGTTCTCATTGATCCCTCCGAGCTGCAGAACATGGCTTCCATTGAAATACCTGGAATGCAGGCAGAACAACAACTGAAGAAGGTGAGCAGAAGAAAAGGAACCAGGCACAGTAAGTTCTCAAGGCTACAATTAAAAACTGAGCTCTCAATATAACGAAGGACAAAACAGTTAAACCAATGTAAATACAGCATATTGGCCTTTCATGGTAGAGATTCACAGATTATTTTGAATCCTTCTGAGGCTTTTATCACCTTTACATCTTCAGACAACAAATGTGACATCCTGTCGTTCCTTTTCTATTCTTTTTAAATGTGCATTATGGGTAAATTACAATTTCCTGAAACAATCAACTCATGTGCTTACTAATAGCCTGTAATACTGGTGGTATTTTCAAAATGGGATGATCACAAAGTGATCATTTTAACTTGTTAACCTGGTATCTGACCTGCAAATGTCGGAACAATTAATGTTCCCCATGCAAGTCACAACACACACAATGAAATGCTTCTTAAGGGTCCACAAAATTTAGAGGTTGTTACCAGCAATAGCAGCAGTATAGCGCTGATGTGCATTGTTAACTTCAGAAGCTCACAGCTTAATTACACAACATAATAATGAGCACAGTGGCAAGCCAAGGCCACGATGGTGGTGGTGGTGGGGGGGAGACAAATGTATAGCTGTGACAAAGCAAGCGCCACTATAAACAGAAACATAGTGAAAGATTAGTTTGGCATTTAAGGATTATATCTGGGGCTTTTATCAACAGC